>JASFDG010000147.1:24770-42143 GCA_036937095.1 Phaeolepiota aurea
TTCGAACTGCAGGCTCTCGCAGGGAAGGATCCTGAATACCCCGGACCAAAACTCAGTCAATGTAAGGCGTTGTGCAGTATTCTTGTTGCTGCACACTGAGGTTGACGAGGATTATTTCGGCTAAAGCTGCTCGGAAATCATTCATCCGCCCTTTCACGCTCTCGCGCCCGCAGCGTACCATCCGAAAGCCGTTCCTCCATGACACACACCCATTGGACGAGGAACGCAGGCATTTGATTAGCCCCTTACCGATCATCTTTGAAAATGCCAGTGGTAGCAGCCACTCTGCAGAGAATGGATCCCACACTGAACATGCACAACAACAGAGACACAGCGATGGGTCACGTAGAGCGGATCTTTGCACACGAAACCAGTCGGCAACATCCACAGCACCCCCCGAATATCAAGAAGGAGGGCGCGGCACAGCTGTCCCATCTATCCCATAGGGCTATGTGATCACAATCTCGGGCTTCAGATACATCACAAGAGGGATATTTCGGAATGAATTATCGCGCATTAGCGATTGCATAAATACCCAGCATGTATACCCAAAAATGAGACAGTGAAAGCAACAACAATACTCCGCATCTTTCCTACACAGCGTCCGTCTGATGTCTCGGTTCTTCATATATAGTTGGCAAATTGTTTCCTACGTTGGTGCTCTGATATTCTAGTGCACCACTCCATAACGAGTCCAGCTCTACGTGGGGATCATCGGACGAGCATTTGATATCTGTGGTTGCTTGTGTGGTATAAATGCCTGTGTCTGCGACTTCATGCAAGTTGAGCATGAGCCTGGACATCATGGTGATTGAAATACTGGAGTCGATCAGACACTTCACAATGACCGAGCTTGAAGGATGAACTGACCTGCTTGCGAAGGTTGATAATCCACCTCGCATGTATGGCTATAAAGAAGTGTCAGCATTATAACGAAATACACGCTAGCTTGCGTCCTACCCCATAGCTCTATTCAAAAGACATCGGCACATAAGTGACAATCGCGCCATACAAGATGGCGGAACGTACATAAAAGGTTACAATATTTGATAAATTAGCCAAGGCCATCACGCTAAATCCATCCGTGAGCTTCGGGTTGTATAATAACTCATTGCTTCGTATCGCTCACGCAAAATAAATAGCACCTGGAAGAGCGCTCAGTATATATATAGGAGCCACATCAAAATAAAACCCATACCATCTCTGAGAATGATAGAGATGATTGGAATGTGTATACCGGTCACAGCATAATCTTTTCTCGTTTTCCAAGTTTGGAAGAGGGTCAGGGCGAAGATGACCAAGTCATAGATGAGGAGGGCTTCCCAGGCAATAGCAAGACCTATGATATGAGGTTAAATTCTGAGGTAACAAAGGTGGGAGTGCTCATACGGATTGCCCTGGATCAGGGTCAGTTATTTTTAACTATGGTGCAAATTGGGTTGACGAACGCACGTTGCTTGTGACAGTGCCATGTGGCAGCCCTCCGTATGGTGTGAAGGGGTGCTTTTCTGGCCAAATAGGGTCCACTGATTACGACACAGGTCAGATGCGAACAAAACTTTTGTAGCAGAGATTTAGACGCACCAAAGCGACACCTCCGAGCACTGCTCCCAATGAAACCATGAAACTCAGAACCCGTATTGAGCAGCCATACAGAGCATAAGTCCGGAGTGTTAATATGACTGGCGGGCTTTTAAGCGCCAAGTTGCCTTTATGTCATGAGGCTACTTACCCCCAACAATAACCTGGTTTACAACAAGGAGAACCTGGCGAAATGTGCTGAAGGATCGGCAGCTGTCGGGTCAGGGATATATCTTTGGTGAGAAATATTTCAGACTGAAGACAGTAGCATGGCAACCTCTGTTGTGGTCGTGAGCATTCGTCAGCGGGTTGGCAACCACATGAGGCTTACTTGAGATGAAAGCGTCGTGAATCCAAGGGTAGTCACAGCAATGTTGCCAAGGAATGCTGAGTATCTGTTCAGAAAGAACCAGGTCGCGCTCTTGCCCTTCGGTCTTCTCCACATAAACTTGTACTCGCGATCTGGACATATGCATAGGTTTATGGTGAGCGCTGGTCCAGGGTGTACGATTGAGTGTAATGGATTCCATTACCGAAAGTCAAGAGATGATCGTAAAAGAGAAAACCTATTTGGTCCGTTAGCATGTGGCACACACCCGAGCGGTAGTCCTTCACGAATAGACTTACTGATTGCAAACATATGCAGGTAGTCATGTACTATTCTGGGCCAAAATAGCGTGATGATGAGGCTTGAACCAAAACACAAGGGAGGGTCAGTCCCAAAAGAAAAACATACATTTCAGCCACAGCCGCTCTAGTCAAGTCATCCGTGTTATTTGTAGGGCTCAACGCGCCAAAATCCATTCAGAAAAAAATGCGTGAAACAGTGTGTGGACAGCTGGTAGCTCACAGCATAGTGAAAGGGGAATGTTGTTGTCAGTGGGTCTGGTAAATGGAACAAGGGCAACACAACACCCGCAAAAACGGTGTGAGATTTTGACAATCACGGGATGCCTTTGATAGGACATGCAGGTGATTGTCGGCTGGTGGACCCTTGATCTCCGACCCTTGTACCTTGTTCATACCCCAGTCCAGCAAAGAGTCCCACAGCTCCACACAAAAGGAATCACAACCAGGTTGCTTTGTTCGAATATATAGGTACATACATATATTGATTTGCGGGGTAATGTGCAAGAATAATTTGTGATGCTGCTTCATGGCGCTTGAGGGGCTTCAACGTCTACAGTGAGGTCGAAAGAAAATTCAGAAAAGCGAGAGGCGTAATGCGAGCCACGCATTGCGCTTGTTCGTCGAACATTGATCATAATTCTATTTCCAAGCACACAGGGAAGCGCGAGGGCGAGCCCGGATAACGTCGTTAGGCAGTTTGTCTGCATTTCCACAGCGACGTGGCCCGGGCTTATTAGTAAATTCGGAGATGGCAAGGCTCCGAAACCCACAATGTCATGATACCACAAAGCCATATTGAGCCCATAAATAATGGCTATCCTGTTGACGCGTATCAGTTGAGGACGACCGACTGCGTGACATGCATCACATACAAGAACGAGCACCCAATAGAATCTCGTAGCAGGGTGCAACGAAAACGTTCTTCATACAGAAGGGTGCGTGATCGTATGTCCTGGAAGCCTTTATATATAGCCATGCAGCAGAGAAGCAACTCAAAGCTGAAAACAAGTGACAGGTAGCAAGCCACCGATTCTATGATCCGGCTCGAAGGGGTCTCCTACCTGATAGCAGGAAGCCAGAACAGCCATATCCTCTGGGGAAGATGGGTGTACGTGCATCGAGTGGTGTTTCCCAGCTGCTCCGCACCAACTGAAGTGCTTCTTTATAAGTCATCAAAAGAAAATAATGATAGTGAGCTCCAACTTTTTGCGTTTGTGGCGCCCGTGATCGATATCATAAATACTGCAATGACTTGGGCTAGAAATGCTGCAACCAGCCAGCGACCAACGTTTGTTGACTGATTGTAAAGTGCATATATCCGCAGCTGTAAAATGACTGTAGAAGTTATACATTAGCCTTGATGTGTATAACGAGAGTAAATTGTGGCGAGACCTTCGACAGCCCAACAGACTGACATTCCAGCCCATCCTTCGATAGCTACCCACCAAGGGCCTAGCCCAATTGAAGTCAAATCCTACTTATGGCGCGTGCCTCGGTCTGGCTTACAGCTACAACCAGGGACTATGTTTGAGCATAAGACTTATTAAGTACAAGAAAGCACACACAGCTAGTATAATACTATCAGCTTCGGAACCTCCAGTGAAGGAAGGAAAGACTCACGGTATTGGCTAGGGGTGGCTTCATCACGGCGATGGCTGGAATTAGACATCAGGATCATTTGTATCCACAGTGACTGCAAGGGGTAGAAGCTTACCAACAACATTAAATCTGCAATAGACGGCTTAACTAATTAAGTGGCATCCAAAAGATTGTCAGGACATACGCAGATAATAGCAACCCAGCATAGCGACTCTGTTGGTGTGACAGCTATCATGAGTATGCAGACCGCGGTGATGCGGCCAATAGGTAGGGGACTTGCCCATAGGAACAGCAGCGCTAGCCATCTATAGGGCCGTTTCTTACGAGGGCTCGTGGTCAGATCGGACAGGTAAGACAGAGCAAGTATCCAATCTTACCCAGAACAAACGCCGCTAGACATCGGTCAATCTAAGAGTCAGCACCAAGTTCCGCGATTTATAGGTACTCGCACCTCGTCCTCGAAGGTTAAACCTACAGGTGGCTACTGTGAACAGGATACCATGAGGATATCATAATGAAGGAACGCACAGAAATCCCACAGAAGGATCGTGAACGCAGAAACTGGACAACCATCCATTAATACCTTGTATTGATGCATACAGACCCCCTACTCTTGTCGTATTCGCCGTATACCGCAAAATCCCACTGTCGCGTTACAGAGCCAGCCATTCTGTCGAGAGCTGCAATATTGTCGATGTTCCTAGTTCATAAATGAAAGGGCAGCAATAGGTGAGAAGGGGTTATCTAAATCCGTTGGGGGAACAATGTTGGTAGAAATCGGAGATGACAAAGTCGATTTCGTGCCCCTTGAAGTACTCATCGCTGGTTCAACCGTCGCAGTGTCACGCACTTCAGAAGCTTCTCGGACACCGCGCATTAGTTGCAGGGTCGGCATAACGTGATTTCATTGAGCGGACTCCCGCGGTAGAGGCAGTCGCCGAAACACATATCTGGACACGCCGTCAGCCTGCAGCATCCACTCCCGCTCGAGCCTGTATCCACGCTTTCTGGGCCACCACACACTCCAAATGTACCAATATGCGACACCAAACAGCGAAATGGAGAAACCGCCAACGGAATGCGCCTGGAGGTGTCATGTACCGAGGTTACCAGGGTTAACACTTCGACGGAAAAAATGAGGATTAGGCGCGAATACGTACCCAGTATGGGAGCCTATTGTATGTGGTTCCGGAGGACGGTGGCACGAAGGGTGCCACAATTAGGAAGATGTTTGATATGCAAAACAGCACTATGATCCCCTTTGTGCAGTGGAATGGCGGGTTCCAGCCCAAGCTTTGATAGGCCTTTGTGTACATTAGCAACAGGCCGATGGAGACTAGCATATTGACAAGTGCCAAAGAATATGACGACACTTTTGGCAAAGATGAGCTACATATCATATAACTGCATATATGCATACTTACAATTGATCAGGAAGAGATAAGCATCCCCAGCTGGAACCATCAGCAAGAAAGCGCACGATAAGAGGTACTGTGTGAACAATCCAGCTAATGGAGCATTACAAGGTTTGTTGCTTGCGAAAAATTCAGAGTGGGGCAGGATCCCTTCGCGACCAAGTTCCTGAATGACTATGAAAGTAGAAACATGAATCACTTGCCGGGTACTATGGAGAACGCCATCACAAACCTCGTCCTTGAGAAAACTGGCCTGCCAGCAGATTGCCCAAAGTGGATAAAGCAATAAAGACACTCAGCGCCTATACTCATTTCAAAGTTATTTTAAGAGACCATTTGACTAAATTGCGACGTCTAACCTTCTCAGTTGTTGGACCAAATAAATTGCGAAAGAAAAGGGCACTAAAAGTCAGATCGATAAGAGCGACGTTGCAATGCGTTTCAATCAGTAAGACTGTCAAACTGACGCAATGATTCTCTGGCTTCCGAGAATGTCCGCTTTGGATACCACAGAGAAATAGGCAACATTTATAAGGAAATAAACCGAAGTGACCGCTAGCATAGCCAGCGGAGCAGCGCGCTTAAGGGTCTGAATAGGGTTCCGGACTTCGGATAGGGCGTAGTTAGCGTTTGAGTAGCCAACGAACGACCTTTGAGATAGATGCAGCCCCCATTAAAACAATTCAGTACCGCGGTCCAATTGCATTCTCACCAGATGACATTATAGAGACCCGTGACAAATGCATTTGCCCCAGTTCCTGAGCCCTCCCAGAAATTGTACCATTCGAAATTATGTGGAACTTCGTAGCCATCGCGGACCTGGAACCCATTGACACCAGCGAGACAGAGGAGACCGGACACAGAAACCAGAGACAGTGTGACGAGTTTCAGCAGCCCTAATGTATTTTGAAGGCGGATTCCCCAACGCAGCGCGGTCCCGTGCATGAGGCAGAGGAATGTAAGGCAGAGAAAGGCGACCAACCGCGTGTTGAAACGCGATGGGGTCACCGACATGGCGTGCAGAAGATCTGCGCATATGGACGCTCAAATGATGAGCGTAAAAGCCACTACACGTTCTCTTACATTCGCTGAAAACTACGCTGTTAGCCGTAGCAGTGCCCTATGCACTTCACATTCAGACAGCAATGGGGGGGGGAGGGGGGGGGAAACATCGCTTACCATTATAAGCGTGTAGACGGCAGATGCACACGTAATCAGGAACTTTGGGGACCGGTAAATGAACTCGAGATAGTTCTTCTCGCCTCCGCTACGTGGCAGACCCTTTTCGGCATTATCATTTCTGTCCGCACAACGAGAGGAACCAACCACGAACAGTGCCGAGCTCAATGTACACGGCTGTGCCACATGCAGCGATGATCGCACCTACGAGCCACATAATTAGGGCAACGCCTACGCTTCCTGACGACCGCAGAATGTTGCTGGGTGTTGCATAAATGCTGTCAGAGGCGTTGGGTAAGTAACTTTGACACCATCCCGGCTGTATATGGTCTATCCCCGGTATCTCACCCTGTTCCAATAACGCGGTTGAAGATCAGGAAGATTGCGCTGAAGAGACCTATTAGGAATAATTGGGTAAGTTTTCGTATGTATCGCGCAATTGGAAGGAGCATATACCTAATTGGCGCTTATCCTGCGGCACGTTGTCGAATCCTTCTCCATGCCGCTCTACATAGGTTATGCTCAGCATATGTGCTCAAAGAAATGCATACGAAACTGTTCTGACCATCATCTTCGTTCTGGTGCAGCGTCGCCTCGCCAATTGCTCCAACCCTGGAGCTCAAAGGTGGTGCTGGTGCAGAGTCATAGGACTTGACCGTGTGACCTGACTCTAGCAGGTGATCTAGCTCCCCTGTTATGCTGGAAGAGGTTGGCATCGGAGACGACATCGAGCTCTTAAATTTCGTCACAACACTCAATTTGGCGTGATGATGGTCACATTGGACCAATCTTATCTTATCACAGCTCGAGAAGGGGACCATAAATTTGAATCGACTCATCGCAGCCCTCAATGTGAACATATAAATTTTAAAACCCAGTTGTAGCTTGTTGATAATACATCGATTCCCAAGACAAAGGCTTAGAGTTTCTACACAGTGCCTGATGCTGCAATCGTCACCTGCTTCTTCAAACTTCCACTATTGGAACCCAACGCCTCGATCGCCTTTACGAGGTCCATGCCCTGAACTACTTGGCCTGTATGGGAGAATCAGCAAACAATCTTGGCGTCAATCGACAGCAACTTACCGAACACAACATGCGCGCCATCAAGCCAAGAAGTAACGACAGTGGTAATGAAGAATTGCGACCCATTGGTATTCTTTCCCGCATTTGCCATGGACAACATCCCAGGTTTGGTATGCTTGAGCTGGAAGTTCTCATCTAGCGGTGCGGCATAAGATCAATCCGATCTGTCATCACGGATACGAATGGCGCGCAACTGACCAGCGAACTTTTCGCCGTAAATCGACTTGCCGCCCGTTCCATTCCCCTTTGTGAAGTCCCCTCCTTGGAGCATGAAGGCTGGGATCACACGATGGAAGGACGATCCTGCGTAGCCGTAGCCGTTCTGACCTGTGCAGAGCTCGCGAAAGTTCCTGGCAGTCCTGGGCACGACGTCATCGAACAGTTCGATGGTGATACGCCCAGCTGGCTTCCCTCCGATTGTTATGTCAAACTAGCGCAATCATAAAGGTCAGGACGTGTGTTGATAGGGACGAAAACTGGCGCACATATACGTTGGCCATGGGAGTAGATGGACAGGTCTGATGGGCTGCTATTCAAATTGAATCCGTATCATATCCAGATTAGTCTGCAAGTGGTGAGATTTCTCGCAGAACTGATTGAATTTTGAATTTCTTGAGCCGAATTCGGCTGCTCAGATCCGATGACCGACCAATCTTATCCGATCGGAAATCGCCGACGCCTTTTAAAAAGATAGATATCGCAAGATGTCTCCCATCTCTCCACTTACAGCTGCCATGTCCAACGTATTCGTAAGTCCTTCCTTTCACCCCCTCAAAAGGGCCTTACATTTCCCTATGATCCGCACATCGGGCGTCGTCGTAATTCGTTCTGACGATTTCTTGTCATCTAGTTCGATATCTCTATCAACGGCGCCAGTGCAGGCCGCATTGTCTTCAAACTCTATGATGACATCGTTCCCAAAACTGCCAGAAATTTCCGTGAACTAGCCACTGGCCAAAACGGCTTTGGATATGAGGGCTCTATATTCCATCGCATCATCCCAAGCTTCATGCTTCAGGGCGGTGACTTTACCAAGCACAACGGCACCGGCGGAAAGTCCATCTATGGCGAGAAGTTCGCTGGTGACTTAATCTCACAAATTTATGCGCCTGAAATCGCGTGTTGATCTGCGATCGTTTTCAGATGAGAACTTCCAAGGGAAGCACGAAAAGCCTGGTCTCCTCTCCATGGCTAACGCCGGCAAAAATACCAATGGGTCTCAATTCTTCATCACCACCGTAACCACCTCCTGGTTGGACGGCAAGCACGTTGTGTTTGGTATGCATTTACTCAGCCTTTCCGAGAAAATCGACCTGAGTTTGTGTTATAGGCGAAGTTGTTCAGGGAATGGATATCGTCAAGACGATCGAGTCATACGGATCGGCGTCTGGAACCCCCAAGTCCACAGTTAAAATCACCAAATCGGGCACCGTCTAGATTATAACGAGGGGTAGGAGGAAGATCGTCTTTAAGTTGTATCATTATGTGCCGAATTCGTACTACTAGCTCAGAATCAAGTCAAAACGCAATGTGATAATATCATGTTCGATGTCGGGTGTTCATTCCCATGGTCCTACCAAGTCAGAAATCCCCTAAACGTCATGCATCATGAACCTTCTGCACCATCAAGATGGAAGAATCCTGGTTTAGGGGTCTGTTCTCAGTTTCCAAATGCTTGGTATGGAATCCATTCGTATCTTGGTGAGGCCCATGAGTTGAACACAATATCATAATAGACGGGACATCGAACAAAGAATCGATTTGGAGCAAAGGCTAAAAGCCAAAAACGCGGTTTAAAAAAGTAGGCCTGCTTCTGATAGCCGACCCAGCAGACTCGTCGTCGTACTGCATTTTCACGGCACCGTGTCTCACATCCACTATAACCTCGTCTCCTTTCCATTCCCCCTTCCCACCAGCGCCCTTGGAAAAGTCGCCGACGAAGCAGCGCCGCGTGTTGTCTGCATCGCCAAACGTTGTCAGACGCTCGCTCAGCTCATCGCTGAATTTTACTGAGCCATGCCGGATGGAGACGATGACGGGCCCATGGAACGAGCGCGGAAGTTGGACTTGTACATCTCCATTCACGGCGATGGCCTTGAGCTGGAAATAAGGCCGTCCCACAGGCCCATGCTACTCGAGTGAGATCACACAATCAGTACTAAGTACTTAAGAGAAGACAAGGTCCAAAGCAGCAAGACAAACATACTCGTAAACGGGGAACAACTCACCACTTTAGCCGTGATACCCCCATGCGTGCACCGCATGCTCATCGCCACCTTTTGCCTTTTATACAGGCCTGGGTCTGCCATCTCGCTCAGGGGCACCAGGTGGACGCTCGCGCGGACGTACCCGTGGGTCGCCTCAAGGCGCAGGTTGCTGCGCGTAGCCTCCGTCTCGCCAGGCGCGAGCGCGGGGAGGAGGAACGTGGGAATGTACAGGCTTGGGTCGAGCGCGAGCGTCTCGGAGACGTTTCCGTGCGTGCGCGCGATGGCGATGTAGTTCGAGGGCTTTGGCCGCGTGCCCGATGGGGCGGCCGAGGGTGGTGCACTCGAGCTTGATGTGGCGGCCTGCTGCACGGACGCATACGTCGGGGGTGGCTCTTGCTGCGGGGCGGGCGGTGAGCGAGGTTACATAGAGCGGGCAAGAATCAATAATTATGGAAATGGTGCAGATTTGGTCCGACTCGTACATGGAGCTGCTCCTCGGCTCTGCGGGCTTCAAGCGCTTCGGCTTGCTTGTCGTCGAGTAGGATCATAAGGGACTGTTGGTCCTGCAATAGGTGTATCCAGCGATCTTGCTTGATCGCAAGAGGAAGGTTGCAAGTGTGAGCGACCCGCGCTTCCCCCAAGTTCGAATCTTAACTCAATATGGAAAAAGGCTCCCATCTATAACGTTTGGGCGCTAACGACGGCGCCTAACCAGCGCCGAACGCAAAGACCTTTATTTCGTTGTTCGATGGGCCAAGGCCCACTAAGTTTTACATCAGGGCTACCCTTCTGAAAAGTCTGATGACAACTTTTGGCCCTCTGATACGCTTCTGGGACTCTCAGCACCCTTTTCTTGGTGGATACGTCCCATAACGACATCGTGTGCACGCCACGGTTTGAGGCCCGCTGCAAACAGCTCCTCCATACGCTCCAAAGGTACTTGCCGCGATTCGGGCAACAAGAGCTAGCGAAACACCAATTGTGAGCCACCAACCCAATAGAAGAAAAGCTGAATACTCACAAAGATGTAGAAAATAGAGAGTATCATTAGAGTCGCGAAGAACATGTATACTCCATACCCCATCGCAGTGAACATCTGGGGGGTGAACCGGGCGATCAGGAATCTGAGTTTAGAACCATGAGTCACGAAGCGTTTCCATGAAGGGACGAAAAGGTGCACCCAAAAAACCAATTCGAGGCAGCCATGCACGCCTGCGTGAAAGTGCGCACATGCTGCGGGAAGATCTCAGCGCCGACAACCCAGGGCGTGCCATTCCATGTCGGCGAATAAAATATCGTCCACAGATAAAAGAATACGACTGGTGCAGGCTATTAGCTTGGTAATGAATCTGGGTATCTTAAATACGCACTCGCGCTGATGCCGCCCGATGATAATGTGGAGGTGGGGCGTTCAGCAGGTTTGGCGATGGCGATATAGGCCCCAATGTAATACATACATAAGGCGCCTCCGAGTGAGCCGACCATAAGCGGGAGCCGGCGTCCGAAAGAATCGACGATATACCAAAGCCACACGAGGGAGCCAAGGAGCTTGACTATTACGAGAAGTTAATACGAACGGTTGTATAACCTGATTCGGACGTACTGATACCAAATACACCAGTCGTCAGGAGAGAAGTACTTGTGCCGGTCACGCCTATTGACTTGAAGACTGTCGGTCTGTGTTGGACGCCTCATCAAAACGTGTGGTCCGCTTTCGACAGGCATTTGAACTCACGAGTAATAATTAATGGCATTGATGCCTGTGCCATTCTGCCACATGAAAAGGCTCATGCCAATGAAGAGCCGCTTTATCAAACCCCTACTCCGGAAAACTATGTGCAAGGGCCCGAGGAACCCTGCACCGACGAGACTCCTCTCATGAGAAATGGTGGTTTCGATGCGTTTGAATTCATCGGTGATGTACGGAGTATCCGCTGGCAGGTTCCGCAGGTAGCAGAGGTTCTGGAGCGCAGAAGCCGAGCGGTCACGAGAGACGAGCCAGCGAGGCGACTCGACGAGGAAGAAGCTGCCAATGAACAAGAGTCCACCAGGCTGAATGGTGGGTTTAGCAGCAGGACCAGTTGAGATATCAAACAAGACCTTACAATAAGCTGAACGGCAAAAGCAATCAACCATTGAACACGACCAGGGGTGACGTGATGGGTGACCCCAAAATTGATCCAGAACCCTGCGGCGTTGTTCGATGGTGTCCGATAGAAAGAAGGATAGAAACCGACCGATCACACCACCAATCTGCCAACAAAGCTCATACAAGCCGATCAAACGCCCCCGAATAGCAGGCGGCGCTACCTCAGCGACGTATATAGGCTGGGGAGAGGGACAAGAAAGGTGTCATTATTCACATTCAAAAGTATCAGTTGGATTAATCGGCTCACTGCGAGGTTTGAGGCCGCTCCTATCGCCAGGCCGACAACAATTCTCCCAGCGTACATGACGCCCAGGCCGGTGTGCGACCTGAGATTGTATGAGCCAAAATTGGGCCACATCGCTTGGGCTCGCTTACGATGCGGCACATTGGAGGACAGCTCCAAGACAGAACAATGCCCCACTCGTCATCAAGCCATACTTACGACCCCAATAGTACCCCAACGGGTAGCCAAGGATCGCACCGAAGAAGCAACCTGCTTGATACAGAGAAACAATATTTGCCGACAGTAGGTTGAATTCTGCCGTCGACTTATCAACCAGATCAAACTCCTCCTTGAAGCTGGGAAGCGAAATCGACGTTCCAATGAAGGCAGAGTCATATCTTTGTGGAAAAAGAGGGATTGCTATTGGTGGGGCGAGCGCGGATGGGTAATGAGTGAGGCATACCCTATCATAACAGCTGCAAATGTTGCCACCATTGAGACGAGATAGACCCGCCAATTATACACCTGAGAAGGCGTGACACAGTCTTCGACACGAGAAAAACGGCCCATGACAGAGCAAGCGTTGGGAGGGAGTGATGGTATCTTCCAGAAAAGGAGGGACCAGAAGTGGCTACCACTAGATAGAGATTTATAAGAAGATTCATGGAGGGGGTATGGGTTCCGACTGCATAGGCCTTGAGGCTTTCAAGACCCAGTCTTGGAAGTTTTTTCTTTGATTTGATCTCGTTATAATTGGTCCAAGGGTAGGTTTGTGGACATGCTCCATCCTGTTGAGGTCTTGAAATGGCACGAGGTGCGATCAGGTGTAAGCTTCCCGTATGGACGCCCTGGGAACCGTCTAGCAGGTGGTATTGGTGGTGGTGGTAAAAGAAGGGATAGTTGATTTTGTAATCAACGTAGTCCTGACGAGTCGTCGACCACTGGGATGCACCCCGAATGGCGCTTCTTCCACCCTCAGAGAAAACTTTCTTTCTGTTCGGATACCCTATAGCTCACTCGGCCGCTCCCGCATTCCACAATCTCTGTTTTTCACGGTGGGATGAGGGCATTGAGAAGCCCAACACCTATCAGCTATGGTCGACGAGCAAAATCATTCCAGAAATGTTGGATACCCTGTCTAGGGACGACTGTGGAGGAGCTGCGTAAGTTTTCTTTAGTTTGAAATTCATATGTTAAATTTACATTCATGCAGGGTGACAATGCCAATTAAAAGTGATATCCTGCCATTTTTGCACGAAGTCTCCCAAGAGAGCAGGATCACCAGAGCGTGCAACACAATTGTCAAAGTGCCCACGCCTACTGGCTTCAAACTGGTTGGACAGAACACTGACAGTGAGTCCATCATTATTATTCCGCGACCTCGAAAGGTGCACTTGCTGATTCTGACAGTCAAGTACTTGGCGTTCGGAATGCCCTTCTCCATGCGCTTCAAGAGCAATACCCCGCTAGCGCCCCTAGCGTGCGGTCCTCCTTTAATGTCGGTGATGGCGCGGCGTTGATCATCGGGGGCGGTGCCACCACCCGCTCTGCGGCGCACGCGCTGATGCTCCTCGGGCTCCGACCTATATACCTCATAAACAGGGACGAGAATGAGATACGCGCCGTGCAGCTCGACATGCCCCACCTCGAATTGATACACCTCAGGCATCCTGACGATGTTGAGACGCACCTCGCGCTGCCAGGTGCTCCGAGAATCTTGATGGCCGTTAGTGCAATCCGTGAGCTCCCGCTGTTCCTTCGTTCCCCAGATGATTGCTCACGCGCATGCTATATGGCGCAGCGTGCATTCGCCCCATCACTCCCTCGGAGAGAATGGTGTATACCACCGCAGCAGCCGTGTTTACCATTCCATACGACTCGGACCCGACGCTAGAAACATCCAATGCAGGATCCCTCCCAGTGCCGAAGGAGCGAATCTTTCTTGAGATGGCTGTAAGCTTGTGTATCTCGATATGGCCCTGAATTGACAAGGGGGTCTGGGGCATATATAGTATAAGCCTCGCCGCACAACGATGTACAACGTCGCTGCAGCTCATGGGTGGCACGTCATCAATGGTATCCAGGTTAGCGCCGTCATGGCCTGCTTTCTTAAAAAAAGCTCTAACCACACTTCACTGCTAGGCAATGGTTGAACAGGGTCTTGCCCAGCAACGCATGTGGTACAAAAGTGACCCTGCAATCGAGACTGGAAGTGATCCAATGATATTTGACTTCCAATTCGAAATGGCAATATGTACATTGTCCAAGACGCTAGATGATATTCGGGTATGCAAAGAGGAGGTTGATAGAGCTATTGGCTATGGCTGCTGAGTATTTCTTACTTCTTTGTAGGGCATGCAAAAGTACATATAAGTTATCAAAGGCTATAGCTTTACCAAAAAACAATATTAACTACGTTAATTTTGCTCGAGCCATGCGCACTTGTATTGCTTCCTCGGGCATGGCAAGCACAAAAATTTTCCGCAATAATGCGTGGGGCTTCTTCTGCTTGAACCCCTTAGTGAGTGTTACATCAGAGTCGGTGATCAATTTCGTGTTCTACATATTCAAAAAAACATCAGCACGTATATCATAAAAACATGAATCCAACACACCACAATCAGCGAGGTTCGGACTCCAAATACGGCATCACTTGTGATATATGGATCGCCTTCGAAGTAAAGCGCAGTAGTCAGCGTTTCGTACCCAGGGGCCTATAAGTTGAATATGTAAAGTGAATTGTTGCAACCAAAACGCCTCGAACCTCAATACGAATGTGCAAATGCGCAGGGCGAAACACATGGCGGCCCAACTTGCTAACAAGAGCCCCGACTGGACCATCGCTCGGAATGGCATAAGGAACAGGGCTGAGCACAACATGTCAGAATGAGTGGGATATCTCGGGATTGGCCCTTACACAACAGCGCGGAAAGAATAGGCTCCATCATCAGCCGAGCGCAGCCGCCCCCGACACTCGGGCTCGTTCCGCACTTCATACTACAATCATCCAACACAGTAGCAGGTCAGCCACATTGCACGCAAGCGCGGAAGGGCTGTCCCGTGCATACCTGGACGTCGTACAAGCCATCGCCGTCTGTCTCCCAAGTGTCTATCACCGCACCCGGGATCGGGTTCCCCTTGGTATCTGTGACCAGCCCCTCGACGAGCAGGTAGTCCCCTTTGCCTTCCGATGCAATCGAGCCACCGTTTTGAACTGGCAGATGGGGGGTTAGAGCAGTCGCAACACATCATATTTGCGTTGGAACTTCTAACCTTCGTGCGCATCTGCTGTGAAGAAGGGACCCAGGACTGTGTTTTCCGTTGCTTCAACGGGCTTTACATTATTCACGCTGTCGACAAGGGTAGACACGCCCAAAACATCGGATAAAAGGATAAACTCTATAAGCCAAGATGACAAATGACGGCTCGTTAGTAGGTGTATCAAGTCAAACCACAGGTGTTAGGTTTACCTTGGCGGATATCCGAGCACATCTTGCCCGTCTCTGTCAAGAATTCAATAGCTTTCCTAATGTCATTGATGGATTCGTCATTCCACAACGTAGATGGGAGTAGGGTCGGAAGAGTAGACTAACATCCATTCATCCGTTGTAAGTGAGGTTTCCCGCACAAAATTGTGCAAATGGTCAATCTAGAGCAAGAAAAAAGTCAGTCTGAGAGTTCGATTCCCAGAAGAGGCCAGGATCAATATACGAACAAGACTTTTGAACACAAATTTCATTCGCTCATCCGGACCTTGATACAGACGCAGTCAGCATGCGTAATATGGTTCAGAAACGGAGGATTGCACACAGTTCGAGTTTATGGCGTGCACATTCCCGGTAATCGAGTCCGCAGACATATCCACGATCTTAGGCAACTTCGATAAGTCGATGCCGTGCTGGTGTGCTAGCTCCTTGGCTTTCAATGTGGCACTTGACATGGCTGGACTATGCAGGGGTTTTGACCAATGCAATTGAGAGCGGTATCGATACTGTGGGTGGGAGGAAGCAATGTGGTTTCGTGAAACACGCCCATTGAATTGGCGCCATGGGAAGTCATGTTTGGCGAAGCTGGTGACAAACCTAAAGAAAGCGATTGGACTTCAATTGGTACAGTGATTGTGCAAAAGTTTTGCACCAAGCACACTTTCGGAAAGATGATCTTGTCCTGTTGTAGGTATTTACCATAGACTTAAATAATTCATATATTATGTATACCTACTATGTATCGAGTTAAAAAACACAGCAACCGAAACACGATTTGCGGATGGGGGCGAGCGCGTTGTGGGAATTTCAACAGGTCAGGTGCATGACTTTTGCTGAATTCAGCCAACACGTCAACTACTCTCATCTCCTCGTCGTCTAGTTCATCCTACATGGACTGTAATCTGTATACCCCTTCTCCAACCCAATACCTCTCGCCATGGTTACTACCCCCACCAAGAAAGCCCGCATTGTCCAGCTCAAGGACCTCGGACTGACTGATTGCGAAGTTGCAAACAAGGAGAACATCAACCACTCGACTGTGTCCCGGGTTTACATGCGGTATGGCAAGATGCGTAATTTCTACGAGAAAAAGGCTCGCTCTGGACGTCCACACAAACTCGACGCATACGACATGCGAATTGCACTTCGAATGCTGGCAAATGGCACTGCTCATGATGTGACGGACCTCAAATGGAAACAGTTCCCGACACTCCATTGACACCGTTCGCCAGCAACTCAAACGGGCTGGCCTGAATGGCCGTGTACAATGCAAGAAGCCACTGCTGTGACCGATTCATAAAGTCAAGTGGCATTGATGGGCTAGAGAGCTTTTAGGGTGGGATGCGAAGGATTGGCAGGCAGTGTGGTTCTCGGATGAGTCAAAGTTCAACCTGTTCGGGTCAGATGGGCATCAGTGGTGTTGGAGAAGGCCAGGAGAGGAGTTCTGTGACTGCAACATGCAGAAGATGGTCAAACATGGAGGGGGGAGTGTGATGGTCTGGGGGTGCATCACTCCCTATGGAGTGGGCCGTCTCCATCACATTGACGGAATCATGGATGCAGTAAAGTACATTGATATTCTCAAGTCCTCCCTCATGGGTACCCTCCAGGACTTTGGCATCAAGCCCTGTGCTATCTACTTCCAGCAAGACAATGATCCGAAGCATACCTCCAAGCTCGCCAAGAATTTTTTTGCATCAAAACACATCGACATCCTCGATTGTGTAAGGGCAACCTCAGGGGATGAGGGATATCCAAAGAGGAAACTCTAAGGAACCTCATCAGGAAGTATGAGCTGTATATTAAAAGGAACGTGGGA
>JASFDG010000148.1:0-31381 GCA_036937095.1 Phaeolepiota aurea
GGTGGGCCCAGGGTCTTCAGGTCTGTGAGAGATAAGCCGATTCAAAAGTTTCCTGATTGTTGGTTGCTCTCATGCGAACTCTAATTGGACCTGGTTTCCACGTGGGGTGTGAGCTAGTGGATGACAATGATGATATCATACGTGCTGTCTATCTCAAGAGGGAAATGGTCAGACATTGGAAGATGTGTCGTTCCGGGAGTGGATCGCGCTTTCTTGGGGTTTCAAGACTTCACGATTTGGAGTGTTTTGTTGAGGGCGGACTCCATGCGATGATGTAACACGACCTCTCAAGGGATGCTCACGAGGCACTATGAAATTCATCATCTGTTAAAATTTCTATTGTGCGGTGTATGGTTGGTATGAGTGGGAGCGGTAATAAGACTGTTTGGCATGTGGACGACAAGGTATCGGACCCAGCATATTTCCTAGACAGATTCTGCAAGAATGAGGTCAGGGGGGGAAAAGGACGAGCGAGGTAATAGGCAACGAACGAGTAAGGACGTTGTTGAGTTTCGTCACCCGTGACTGAACACTGAGGTCGATTGTTTTGTCGCCAAAATCAACGATGATGCCACCCAGCACGGAAGGGTTGACCTGAGAGTTACGAGATAAGTACAGTACCAACGGTGCGTAAGTATACGAACCTTGTTGACAATTTTGAGTACCTTCGCGGCCTGCGCTGTCTGGGACTGTTTGAGGGTGGTCTCGAGGCGGGTAAGGACATCCCTCGCTAAGGGGGCGGCGGAGGTGACGGTGACGGTAAGTTCACCCTTGTACTCTGCAAACAGTTCGTTGAAGCCTTCAATGACACCCTCCGTTTCATCAAGGCGACCATTCTCTGACAACACGTTCAAAAGGTTTTTGGTGATTTCAGACGCGGGATCCTTCTTCGTGGCTGAACCATCAAGTTTGGTAAAGAGAGACCTGAGTCCGGCCGCGCGTTCATTCTGAGAGAGAGTGGGATTCGTGACGAATGCATTTATCTCTGGATTAGATCTGATAGCGGCACCGACTGCACTCAGTTCTGAATGGACTTTCGTGAGGGCCTGGGGGGACTTTGCAAGGGCGGCGCCAAAAACGGCCTTTGAGTATTTGAGGGCGATTGTGGATGCGGCACGATGGCCGAGGGTGTGATTTGCGGCCACGGAGCGGGCAACGGTGGACAACAACATGGAAGGGTATGTGGACAACGCAGACAACGGTGACAAGCAAAATTCGGTATCTCTCGGGCTCACGGAATCTTCCGGATTCAGAGCGTGAGAAATGCGCATCAAGGTATCGTTTGGCAAGTCCAAGCCCTTGTAACATTGGGCCATCATCAGTTGGCCTCGGGTTAGTGGCCGTGCTAGGCGGCATTGTATTGTATCATTATGCCTCAAGGTATACTCAAGGCGAATTGCAATGCCCCCCTGCCGCCAGTAGCATGTCTGGTTAACGAAAACGGGGAGAACAATGAGAGCAAATTGTTTTACGTCCTCGAGGAGGACACCACGCATTCGGATCGGCAGCCGCCTCGGATTGATGATGCCGTGTATAAATTTGGCAAACGCGCTTCATGATGGCCCCATTTAAATTTCCTGGCAAACGTGTAAGCAGCCCCTCTCAGCGCACAATCTTCCACAACGCCAACTTTCTCAAATCGCCTCGACAGATAGGCGCGAAAAGACAAATCTCATAAGATTAGTCGCCCGAGATCAAGACTCTTGACGAACAATAGCCTTTGATTGGTAAGAACAATGGGCTTCCCATGCTACCCTGTGCTTGTACTCACCAGTACAACTACCTAGCCAATCTCTGTCCTCTTACACGCCCTTGCTTTGACCTTTCATGTTTTCTTCTCTCGCCTGGATGCGAGCCATTGCCTTTTTTCTTGTCTTTTTGGCTTCATGTTCTTGTGCACGCGATGAATCATTATGCAAGTCGTTCTCCGCCATAATTCTCGCTGCTTGCATGCTGACTACTTCTACAGTTACCTCTTCAGTAACTTATTGCAACCCACCGGAAACTCTCCTTATCACACGATTTGACGTCGCCTATTTCGCTCACAACCAATCCGTTTCTTTCAATGTTTCTGCCGCCAGTGTTGTGTGTATTTCCGTTATCTATCTCACATGCATCGACCTCATAACTATCCTAGCAAGCCAACGTCAATGTCTCCGCGAATCTCTTCCTCAACGTCTATGGGATGAAACCTGTCAACATTACTCTCGACCTCTGCAATATCCTCAAGGGTGCCCTTTGTCCACTCCCCATGTACAACTTTACTGGTGCCGACTCCATTCCTCTTCCTGATTCCCTCGGTATCAACAGTAAAATTCCTGGGATTGCATTCAAAATTCCAGACCTTGAGGGGTTCGCTCAGTTGACCCTCACCGAAATTGGGACCGGGGTAGTTCGTGCATGTGTGCAGGCTACACTTTCCAACGGCTGGTCTACACATCAACCTGCAGTAGGATGGGCAACCGGCGGCGTTGCCATCGCCGCGCTCCTCTCTGCAGCATGGCAATCAGCATCACCCGATGCGATTGCGCCCTTCCGTGCCCTTGAATTCATCTACCTCCTCCAGTCTATTGCGAGCAGTGGTTTGCTCAATCTCAATTACCCTTCAGTATATCGTGCGTTCACCCTCAACTTTGCGTGGGCGGTGGGGCTCTTTACAACGCCATCATCCTCGTTGCAAACGGCGATAAGCCGAATGCGCCATCTCACAGGTGGCAACCTACCTGATGCTGGTGCAGGTTCTGCTGTGGGGCTTGTCAATCGTAAACTGAGCCCATATAATGCGAGGCGAAGCCTTGATGATGCTCTCACGGTGTTAAACGGCTTTCCCTTGAGTGCATCTCCATCAGCCATGCCCCGCATTGAACCCTTGACTGCCCTCAGGACTGGTGTGGTGCATTCGGCGATCGAGGACGGCGTGGTGCAGACCGTGACGTCGGTGTCAAGTAACGTGCTCCAGGCTGGGGTACCCATTTACGTCAATCTGTTAGGCATTGCGACTGCGAATGCGTTCATGACAGTGTTTTTCACTGTTCTGTTCATGTTCGTCATAGTGATGACTATCTTTGCCACCGGGTATGGACTCATCCGCTTTGTCGAGAGGAAACAACCTCGGTTACTAAACTTTGACTATTTCTCCTTTGTTGGATCATGGATTCTTCGTTTGGTGAGGCCTATGTCCCTTTGCCCAAATCGCATGCTCATGTACAATCTTTAGGCTCTCATCGCCTTGTTTCCGATATTGGTGTTCGCTTTTTACCAATGGACACTCAAGGATTCCTGGCTTTCGACTGTTATATCTGTTATTTCTGTCATTGCCGTACTTGCACTCGTTTCATATCCAGCCTTCCTCACTCTCCGACTCGCACGGCGGGCTACTCCATATGCCCTCTATTCCCCATCACGGCACCTTTCCGCCTATGGTCCCATCTATGCACAGCATCGCATGCCGCGCTACTACACATTCCTCCCTCTTTTAATCGCTTCTTTCCTAAAGGCACTATTCATCAGCGCTGCCAAGTCAAACGGTGCGGTTCAGGTAGCACTCATGATCGTCGTTGATGCCGCTCTAGTCGCCACCCACCTCTTACTGCGCCCAGCTCCAACGCGAGGTGGAGACGTGCTTGCGACCTTCCTTGCGATTGTGCGGCTCGCATGCACAGGCCTGATGATTGCTTTCATCCAGCACCTCAAAATGAAAGCAATTCCGCGCGTAGTGATCGGGATCGTCATCGCCATCGTGTTCTCAGTATCAATTATCGTCATGGTCATCAACCTGCTGTTGCATACCGGAATCACTGATTTGGTGCGTTGGAGGCGAGGTCCGAAGCCGTCCTCGGCATCAATGATGGCGCTCGGCGCATCACATGGATCCGATGGCTCGATGCTGGAACAAGGCGGCGAGAAGGGCGTTGCCGTCAGCGCGAGCACAGCTGAGAGCAAGGATCAAAAAATGACCCCGACAAGTTCGTGTGAGAATGTGGCACGCCCAATTAACCCAACGCCCGAACAGAGCCTGCCGCGTGATGAGCCCCGGTATCTCGCGCCCTTCCCCGTATCTCCAACGGGGACGACGGTCTCTAGTGTGGAGCCGCCGAGTTTGTATTCGCACGACTCGGGCACGATGACAGTGGGCTCGCTGATGTCGCGTCGATGGTCATTCACGTTGTCGCCACCTGTGACGCCCGCAACGTCGAGCGCCGAGCATGGGGGTAGAAGTGGCCGGGAATCAGTCCTGACGGGGGCTGAATCAAGGTCACCACCACTCATGGAGGCAGTCCAGGAAGTAGATGATGCAGAAATGGGGCATCGATCATGACTAACACGAACGGTCTAGAATAAATTGATTCCTTTCCTTGTCATTCACCACACCACGATTTCTTTTTAGCACAACACATGTTTTCGCACCACACACACTTCTCAAGGACTATTTATAATATCTAGTCTTATTAATCTTACACTACTTGTACTATAGACAAAATGTGCCCATTGTGTAGCGAATACATATTACCATGGCCAGAGAGTAAAGCCACTGGTTGCCGGTCGCTGGAGAGCGCCAAGGATGTATACGTTTGTGGAGAAAGTCGGTACGTTTTGGAGGACTACGTGCCCAGAAAATTACACTGGAAACATTTCTTCTTTGGTTTGAAAATATCAAACCCATTTCGTAGGACCGATTGTGGTCCCTACTGGGATGGAACGAAGGGGCACACCACGCGCATCCGCAGTATTTGTCCATACACTGTCCAGAGGAGCATGTCAGTTAAAGCCCACATCACCGAAAGGGGATGCGTGGCAGCTTACGTGTTTCCCCACCACTCAAACACAACTCCACCCTTAGGTAATTGTACGCAAAAGAAGAGAATAACGATCGCGAAAGCAGTTCCAGTGTCGAGCGCTGCAGATGAGATGTAGTTGTACTTTATCCACCACTTGAGATTCGCACGGCGGATAAGGTAATTGAAAATGAATCCAGTGATGACCCATGTCGCGTAGCCCACGGCCGAGACGAACGAGACCAAGGAAATCGAGGCGAAGAATACGGGAGTGTTGATATATCTCCAGAATGACCTTGGGTATCGACGTGCCAGGTAATAGAACGGAATAGGAGCTACGCAACCAATGAAAAGGAACCATGGTAAAAAGGCATATCTAGCGAATAAATGAGCGAGCTTATGGATGAGGTTACAATGGACACATACGGTGCGCCGGGGCTAAATACGTAGCGAGGACCCGCGCTTCCAAATATTATTGAGGCTGTGGCGAAGAAGTTGGAGGTCGGGCACGTGAACCCGTCTTTTTGGCCTGCAGTACAGACATCCTCAACATGCCCCAACATAAAAGTCTGCACCCCGATCGAAGTGAAGCTGGCAAGTATGGTGGCTATGACTTGAATGATATACATTACACGAGGCGGGATCTTCATGTAGTGACCGAGTTTGAGGTGGGCTGAGAAGACGAGTGCTTGCGTGACCCCTGCGCTACAGATGCTCTTGAAAATCATGTTTGCCACAGGGCGCCCGGGAACCATGTACCCCATGATAAGTTCGCCGATGACCTGAACAGGTGTCCACTGATTGGTGACGGCTTGCAAAATGGCGAGAGGCACAACAACAATGGCGACAAGAAGACAGCCAACGATAACCGACCATATCGGCATTTGTGTAGGGTAGACCGCAACAATGACACAGAGTAGAGGGACTGAGACGACGGCAATGATACCGTACCACCACAATGGAACTTCATGGTAAAGATCTGTTGCGCTTGGAGTTACATCATTGCGACGCTTAAAAGCGACCCTGAGTCTGCGGTAGATATCTCGTCGATACCAGACTGTTTCAAAGTTGAGTATATAAAGGAGAGTATGAAAGAAGCCCACAGATGAACTTACAATAAGTGTGGACTATAGCAGCTGTGAAGCTGGCAAAGGCAGCGCCATACCCCAGAATGAATGTCGCTGGCATGAATATAGGCGAATAGGCGGCATATTTCTCCAGATCGAATGTGCCGTTGGTGATAATCCTTTTTGCATCATAGAGTTTCCCCTTGTTGTCCCAAACCCGTCCAGAAACAAAGGGGAGATAAGCAACATTGCGGAAATTCGTAACTGTGACCGATGCGTAAGCACATGTTTGTTCCAGAAAAGAATTCCTAAAGCCCACAGTATAATGCAGGACCTATGATCCACCCGAAAATAACCAAAGCAGCCCCCGTGTTTGCTTGAGCCCACCACTACGAGCAGTATTGTCAAATCAGCATAGCACCCGCATCCAGCACCTAGCGAAACTAACCCACCGGCGTAATCAATGGGCTCCCAATGAAGCTTATGAACGACCAGTCAAGGGTGAGGATACTAAGTCCCAAACCAGTAACCGACCCAAACACAATGTTGAGAGGGACATTGTTGGGAGCGATCCAACAAATCCAATTAAAATAAATTAGGCCAGTGAAGAGATAGCCTGGAATCCAATACCAGATGAAACTGCACCCCACAACAACCCAGAAGAAGCTCTGTTGAGTGATCTGGCCTGGATGCAACCGATTATGGAGTGTGTTATAAAGAGTGGATTCAGCCAAAGCAACTGGCCAAATCATGCTTGTTGGCCAGATCGCAACATATCGCAGGACTCCAATAGTCGAGACAGAAAATATTTGGATTGACAATGAGAGAAAAATTCTGTATGGGAGCGGAGTCCGTTGGCCGTAGTAAATCAATTGCGTGAGGCCGACTTCGTTCGCATACGCACCTCCTGCCATGACCTTGGCTAGGACGGTAACGCAAACATGTTCCTTGATGGAAAAAGGGCCAGGGTTGAACGACCATGTGTGCCCAAATGTGTTAAAGCGCGTAGTGGGCAATATTTTATGCAGAAGCATCCCGCATGGCAGCGCGACGATCTGAATAACTATTCCTGTGACCTGGACACTGGGAACTGCGGAGCGATTGAGTACGGCACTTGCCCAGATCGTTAGAACTCACACCGAAGGACGAAAATGCCATTACAAATGCTAGAAATGGTACCTAAAAGGATGCCCAAGAACCACCTATATAGGGATTATTTTTAGTTCGAGGACCTTGCGTAGATCATGAAAATACTAACATCCTAAAAGTGTTCACTGGCATCAAAGGATCGTCGACTGTGGCAACGGCGGCTCGTATTTCAGGATATGGCGACTCATCCGGGTCACCTCCGCCGTCATGTTGAGTGGTGAAATCAGTCCCTGGAAGGTTGTTTAGATCGAAGTTGGGATCATTGAAGTGATCTTCAAGGAAAGTCTCCCGTGTTTGATCGGTTTGGGATTCATCGCTCTCGATGCTAGCTGATGGGAAGACTCCTTTGCCTTCCGCCATCATCGCCTGAGGGAGAAAATCAGCGCAGCTCCCAGATATATAGGCATCGGGAATTAGTCAGGGACAGAACACGCATTTGGCGGATCCCAAGTTGATCTAGTCGATCCATTCTCCTCACTGCTACATATTCTCACCCTTCGGAGGCAAAAAATCCCCTCGTCAGGTACCATACTCTATGTTGCTTTCAGGGTGCCTGTTTTCATACTAGTCCGATCGCCAAGGAGTATCATTTTCGTCAGTTATTTGATCACCACCTTGCTGGTAATATAGTTGAAGGGCTTTGAAATTTTGAAATGCAGACACACCCTCGTCACGGCAAGGACAAATATTCCGACATTCGGAACACTTATTGGCTCATTATGCGCCTTTGCTGAACCATGTATGGACTAGTGTGGAGGCGCTATCTTCTGATGGGAACGTTATAAAATTTGTAGTGATCGTATTGACGACGACTGCCAGCTGACCCCCTTCAAACATGACTTCAACAAAATCTCAAAGAAACCCCCTCATTTGGGAATCATATATTAATCATAATCGATCAACATTTACAGATTCAAAGATTCTTTTTCCACGTAAAAATTCGAGTGGGAAAGAATGAACGCCGACTCGGGTCGTGGCTGGTGACTCGTGGAACTAACAGTCTCACATGGATGAGAATGATTTTGGGGTGCTTCATAAAAAAACTCAGGCTTCGGAGCAGTGACAGCGTTATACCAACGATCCAGGCTACACCTCGCCCGAAACAAAACAATGAAAGTGGTATCAGCGAACTTGGTTTGGCACGAGTTTTTCGAAACTGTGTGACATCTTTTGCATAGCTGTGGGATATGGAAAACTGTAGTTGAGCTAGGATGAAGGTTCGCACCAGTTAAGGATTACCTTACTATGTCTCTAGGTGCGAGGGCACATTCCCTTTGACAAATGAGCATTACACCATTTGCAAGCACCCATTCGTCTCCTTATCTTGAAGCGCCCCCCGCGTCAGCATCCAGCCTCTTATCCTGGATAGCACTGGGTGATTCGTCGCGATAGATGACCTGTGCCCTCGTTCTCGATGCAAACATGTCTGCCAATCCCTCCCGCCGCATACTCGATAGCCTCAATAGCACAATCACGACAGTCTGCGCATAGTGCTTTCAAGCCCCGAGCCTTGAGTGTAGGAGAATTTACATACGACAACAACTCCGGCTATTATGATTCCATCCTTCCAGCCATCGTCGACGGCGCCACTCTCATACAGCTCCTGCCGACGTCGCCGCGCCGCGCGCCATGCTGCTGTCGTCTGATAGCTCCTGTCTTGACCTGGAAACACATCCTCTGCCCCAGCTAAAGACGTGTTTGGGGTCTTGCCTCTTAATGTATCATATGCCGCCGTAATGGCTCGGAATCGTGTGTGTGCAACCTCGGGCGAAATCCTAGCGTCTGCCTTATCTGGATGGTATATGCGGACAAGGTCAAAGTCTGGAGACACAGTGAGAATCTGGAACCAAAAGATGCAATATAATTAGACATACAGCGAGCTTTTATGTCGCTCTCTGAAGCAGTTCGCGGAAGATGGAAAATTTGGTGTGGTGTTGGATGACGGTGTGATGGATAAGGAAAACGGGGTTCCCGAGATGCTGGCGCAGTAGATGCCCTGCGATTGTATACTACCTGGACGAAATGTAGGTCGAGAGCAAGGCGTCTACATGAAGAAAATCGACAAGTCGCCATCGAAGTCCAAGAATGCCAAATCACGTGTGACATGTGCTAAAATTATTAACAATCATAAGTTATGGTCCTCCTCCAGTCCTGACTTCAACGGTCTGCTTTGAAGTAATGGTTCCCACTCAAATACCAAGGCCCACAAGTTTGGATCCGCCACTATCTGATGCTTGGCCCCCGCAGCATGGCTGTCAATGGGCGGTCGCCTGAACCATATACAGCCAAAACGGCCCTGCAACATCGCCCTTCCACAAAACTTCTGATCAATAAATTCGAATCTATGCAGACATCGCCAGGGCGGCAGCGTGCAGAAACCCTGTCAGCCCCACATATGGAGGGCGCCTACCCGGCAAAAAAGGATAAGGACAGGTCTCCTATACGCAAATCGTTGCGCAATTTCTTGTCGGTTATAAAAAAGGGGACTGGACTCTCAAAAAACAAAGATCCAGACGGATCTGCGATGCGACCATCTCTAGAAGAAAAGTCAGAAACCCATACCTCCAACAGTTTACCTGCTTCGCTACCATTGGCCGATATTGAACCGGTGTCTACCTCTGGGCAACTGGGGGCGCTCATGTATTTGCAGCAATCACCGCCTGACACCTTTGTCGACCCCATATGGACCATGTGCACGGCATCCATTGTTGGGCTTATCGTTACTGTATCTTCCCACACTCAACAAGGGAATCTATCCCTGCATGACGTTGACCTTTCCCGGTGTACTGACATACGCTCATTATCGTTACACCACCTGTCTTCGGAGGAGTCGACCCTTCTTACTAAACTGGGCGGGGGCGAGCCCAAAGTATTCGAAATCTTGTTCGAGGGAAAGCCCCGCGAGCGCTTTGCAGCGAGATCGAATAGGAGCAGAGCAGCGTGGATTTGCGCTATATGGTGCAGCTATCTCTTTATAGTCAGCAATGAAAGTCGGCTAAACTCATTTTTTCAGGGATGCCATCCTGCCTTCACATGAATCGGGGACGAGAATTCGAGAACCAGTCGGCTTGATCTCTCCTACGGAAACACAGGAAACCCAAGTGGCTCCGCCCCTCTCTGTCTATCAAAGCACCACTTCAGCCTCATACCGAAATCATGACCTCCCACCAGTTCCCACCAAATCGAGCTTGGAACCTCTTTCAATACAAACCCGAATTCTCCGTGTGCAGAATGGGTCGTTGCCCACTTCCGACGAGTCCTCGGCTGTATCTCCCAGCATTTACACGTCGCTGTCTGCTAGTGCCTATTCCACTGCCCCTCCGCCGGTCTCGCGTCCGAGTAGCCCATCAATTGCGAACTTGGACCGCTTGTCTGTGGTAAAACAACGCCGTGCTCAAATCGAACGTGGGCAATCTTACTCATCGGAGTGCTCTGGCTTGCCTACGCCCCCTTCACCTATACGGAGTTCGCGGCGGGCTTACAACGTTTCTCGAGATTCCACAGAAACTGCTCGCTTTTGTCGTAACTCTGGTTTAAAAAACGAATATGTTCCCGGTTCTGCTGCAGGCTGGAAGAGCAATAGTGATACAGTTGAACTCATGAATTTTCTTCGGGATCAGACTGTTAGGACTACAGCCCTTCACGTAGAGGCTATTCCTCAGGACCTGAAAACTATTCGAAACGTATTGGGTGGAGAGACTGGCCTTCCTACCATTCACCAAACGGTTATGGGGCTAGATCATCGCATGGAAGATGCGAAGGGGTCTCTAAAGCATATTCAAGATACCCTAAGTGTGCTAAAAACACGTCAAGGAGAGGCATCGCTTGGTTTAACGGACGTAACTGGCCATGGACTCGAGCAAACGATGCAAGCCATACGCACCCAACTCTCGGTTGACCTTCCTGCCATATTAGAGAGATTATCCAAGATCCAAAATACTGACACGGATATCAAGCAAACGATGCTTGATAATGTACAGACGTCCCCGAAGGCAGATGTGGCACTCTTAATTGCAAAGGTCGATGCCCTGTTGGCCAGAGATTCTACCAGCGATACAGATGTCACTAGTGAGGGCAAAAATACACCCCAGGTGCGTTTCCCGTTTAATCCGCCTACTCGCGCGTATGGTCGGCTGATGGAACACGTGCGGGCCAGACATTGGAGAAAATATTAGGACTCATGGAGGATGACAACAATCAGCGTTCCATCCAGGCACAGCAGCAGGCCGACAGCGTCAGATATCTTAACGAATTGAATGCGGTAAGCTTGCGTTTCCCTATTCCCTATACTAACTCACCCTAATGGCTATCTAGTGGCTGGAGGCCTTCGTCAACAACGGCACCTCGCAAATCCATGGCCTTGTGAATGGTGTGAACTCACTCCGCAATGACTTGGGAAGCAGAACCCACGCAACAACGGATCTTCTGACCGACATCCGTAGCCTGACAGCTCAGTTACAGGGCAGAGATAGGGAGCTTTCTGCCTTGCATGCTTCCATGAACAGGATGACTGAGTCTATAAATTCTGTCTTGCTGAAAACCCAAGGTCAGGGTTCAGTCTTAATCGGCCCAACATGCGAATTAATCTTCGTTCAGATCCCCAGGCCTCTGTGGGCAAAATGATTGACCAGCAAAGGCGCGAGCAAGAGAATCTATTCATGGCACTGGCTGCTGGTATGTTTGGTGTCCATTCGGTGTTCCCCTGCGTTCTTCTATCTGTCTCTGTCAGAGGTTTCGGGTGAAATCAAAGGAGAGAGATTACGTTTCGTAGAAGCTATGAAAGAAGCTACTGCTATTAATGTTCAACGTGAGTTCATAATCCAACTGGTTAGTACCCGTGCGTAATGCATTTGTCAGTTCATGTCGAAGAGTTCAAGAAGGAATTAGCCCGTGAAATGGCGAGAACGCACGGCAGAGAGGCCGGGCGCCTTCACCAAGGAAAGCAAGTTGTCGAACAGCAGGTACCTGCATTTGTTGACCACCATGGGGGGCCACCAACAGCTATGGTGAGATTGACTCTGTTGTCCTAATATCGGTTTCTTTATATGTTTCTTTTTCTAGGTACCGGTAAGGACTCTTCGTTCCCATCCCCTTCACCAGCAAATGGAGAATATACCGCCCAATCGGCAATCTTCGTATCCCCCACGCGTCCAATATCGCCCGCTCCCACTCCCGCACCGATAATGAGTCACCCAATGAAGGTAGTAGTGTGATCTTTAAGCTTAATAAGAGATTCAAGGTTTCAAGGCAATAAGCACGTATATCTAGCACATTCTGCATGTGTGAGTATGTAAATAATATGAACCCTGAGTGGTATTTCCGTTCAATTGATATTGTCAGAGATCCGGATCGTGCTAATCTTCGAGGTATATTAGTTACTGAGCACTGGTGGTAAGCTCAGATCGAATATGGTGAGGTTTGATATATCGTGCAGTCGCTGCAATTCTGAAATTGGATGGCACTACAGTGTGCCTGTTGAAAAATTAGGCGCGACCATTTCCATCAGCGACATGGCATGCTTACTCATAGTAGGCTTGAATGTTAAAGCCTTCCATTACCAAGATATCGCCCTACAACTATGTTATTTTTCAACGTATCCATAGTGTGGGCAACAGGTCTTACGTGTCTAAGGACGAAACTTATCGCTATGCCCCGGTGTTCTCTCTCCGGATCATGTTTTGCATGTAATCGGAAGTGCATAAGGGCAGGCGAGCCAAGCGACAGGCCAGCCACCAGAGGACCTAAGCCTGGTTCGTTATCACTATGGAACTATACATCGATCAATGAGGGTGAATGGTAGAGTTTGCGGTGGGCTTACTGCCATCTTCTGCCGCTCCATATACGCGGCACTGCATGGCTATCAATTCTTATGATTCGTGCTTGGCAAAACAGTGATACACACCTTAGTATTTCATTAAACACGGCTTCCTTCTTGTCGAGAGCTTGGTATATCCGTTTTCGAATAAGCTCTCGAGCCTTTACCACGGCACCAGGAGCGCGATCGAATGGGACGGTGTTTGCAGCGCCGCCCACATACTGCTCTCTGAATCAAACAGGATTACTGATTGGTTGTAGAACATTCAAACCTGATAAGGTTCTCCGGCTTTTGGGGGTAGGAAGGGGAATTTTCAGTAGGACATTTCAGGGGCATCCTGGGAGGAATACTTACAGTTCTGCGAAAAATAGTTCGTAAGCAGTGGGCCTCGACCTGTAACATATTAACACTGTTTCATCGTCAGCTGTAACACGTTTGACGAACATTTGTGCTAAACAGTGTAAGAAAGTTGTCTGGAGGGAATAGAATGTGGGGTCACTCACCGATCTTAATGGCCATCGACGAAAGGCTAAGGTTCCATCCAATGCCTGTTCCTGATATTCTCGGAAAATCTCGTCAGCCTCGATTCTTCCAGAGGGCGTCCCCGATTGAATATGGTGAATCAGACCTCTGCAGCATAGTCAAGCCATCATATCGTAATAGAAGGACGCCTGCCATACCGGCCATCTGGCAGTGTAAAGGTCTGGGTTTGACCAAATCCTTTGCCATGGGGGAAGCAGGTACCCTTTGACTGAAGTATTCCTAGAAGCAATGATTACATTAAACCAACTTCTCTTTCATCATAGCCAACTACGCACTGGATGATGGCGCAATGTAATGATCCTTGAAGTTTCCGGGGACAGTCTCCGACCAAAATTCATTTGGTAGGCGGATCCTACCATTGATTCTGATGATATTCTAGCAATCATAGTGAGTGTCTATTTGGGGCCAGCAGGCTTTATCCTCCTGACCTTACAGTTCATGCACTCCCAGTGTTCCCATTTATACCTTATATTGCATGAAGTTAGGAGACTGAGGGTAATCCACAATCAAGGAAAGGGCATCACCTGGAAGATAAACGACCGCAATTCCGACAATGCCATCCTCGACTAAATGAATAGTTAGTCACGACCCCATCTATGCTACGCATACTAGGTGGTGGGGGAAGCAAGGTCTCGTAACCATGTGGCAATTGAGAAGGCTGCGAAAGGCGTAAAAACTCAGAGGAGTAAACTAGGTGTTCTGGGAGAGGTGCCCCATTCGGCAAGGTCCAGAATGCAGGACAGGTCGTATTCAAGCAAGTCCACGAATGACTGTACACCTGAGGAGATTTGATTTTGCATTGACCACAGAGATAAAAGATGATGTCCGAGGGTTGAGGTCTAAACTGTCTCGTTAGCTGCCGCCTATGAGTGTTGACATTGTGTTTAACCTGGGTGTCATGAGGCTATATTCATCAATTTTGACTAGTTTCCGCGTTCAGTAATGGCGTTCTGGGGCTCTGAAGTATTACGATTGCGTACCTGGTGGGGCCCAGGGTGACACGTTGATTCTATTTGGTGGATTTTCCACGCCGATTTCCGAGGCCCGCTCCCCTACCAATTGCTCGGTTATTAGGTTTTTAACATATCAATATCTTACCATTTGCAGGGCTCCACCAGGGCTCTCCCTTGCTGCAGGTCGGTGAAATATTCCTAGGCATATCGGAGTCGCACTCACCTGACCATCACACCATTGAAAAGCGAACTTGTACCGTACGACGCGGCCTCGCTCGTTGTTTGCTGGTTGATATTCAGCTTATACGGAGATTTTAGTTTAAAAGTCCTGGACTGAATGCGAGGAGAGAGGTATACCCCAAGCATATGAGATTGTATAAAAGCCAAGGACAGCGTAGGTCACATTTTTGGCGGAAAGGTCATATGGGAAGAGCACATATTTATCGTCAATCAACAACGCTATCGGCCGACCTTCTCGGTGATTTTTTAGGAGTGCGCGCACTGACTTATCCTGGGCCAGCTGATCATCGGCCATTTCTGAAGTTACATGTCCGTCATGCGTATGAAGGCTCTCAGCTTTGCCTCCACTGATGAAGCCGTTCAACCAACGATCTATACGGGGTGAAATGCACTGACCCGTGAGAGATAATCAATTTGCCACCTTTTTCAAAGATATCCCGCCTACAACAAGGTATTAGGTGACCGACGCTGCAAAGAACAGATTTCGCTTACTTGGAAGAAAATGAACTGAGGAGGTAACCTTTCACAACCCCACGAGCGTGATAAACGCCACTCTGATAGCTTCGAAACCAATCAAATGATTCGCATACTTCCTGACGAGACTGAAATTTGATGTTAGTCGAGTTCTGAAATATGCATGATAATAACCATTTACTTGAGCCCATATTGGTGGAAACATTGGTAGAGGTGGCTTGCATACAAGAGGAACCGTAATCGATTTATCATCTGGAGGTATCGGCATATCCTGCGCTGTTACTAAATTCAAAGCGTGCTCCTCGTGCGGCAAATATTCTCCCTTTGTCGATGCCTCAGCTCGGAGTAATCGAGGACCTATCCCGAGCTCTTCGATCTTGGGTCCTGTCAGTGGGAGAATAGGTGTTATAAGGCCTGCGTTGTCGCTGATAGATATCGGAACACTCCCAGCGGAGACTTTTGAAGTTCCCCACGACGCATTAGCTGTGTTGATTTGCGATGGGGTCTTGGGCAGTGTAAGTTTTGTCTTCTTCCGGAACCGCCCGCCCGTGGTTGTTGATTGACCATCTGGCAGTGGCTTGACATCCACGCCAGAGGGCTGAATGGTCTGATTTTGGCGATTCATGAGAAAACTCCCAGTCATGCCCATTTCTAACTGGTTTTGTCGAAGTGTGGATGATTGGGTCCCCGTGCTGCCCATAGTCGGGCCGCGTGGCCCCAAATCCTGCCTCAGACGCGTCTGCTTTTTGAGTTTCTTGTCACCAGCGGTCCGCAATGCCTTAGCCTTTTTGAAGGGAACGTTCAGCGCCTTTGCAATGGCCTCTTGCTTGACTTCTAAAGTTGTAATATTAGACTGCGTGGTTGCAGCGCGCTTCGTTGGTCTATCAGTTGGAATAGCGGCACCAAGACGCTTGAGATTTTGCGATAATTTGGAACTGTTTTTGGGAATAGGAACGGATTTTGCATGTTTTTGTCCCCGGATCTGTTTACGGCTGAAAACTCCCTTGGATTTCGTGCGGCCGGGTGGTTGTCGAGCAACGTCTCCCTCGGTGGGCAGGGCATACATGTGGTGCAATCCTCGCCGTTCCTTTTGGAGGAAACGAGTTGCCTCGTCTTGAGATTGGCTTCGTGAAAGCCAGTAGAACTTGATAAAGATATGGAGACCTTGCTCAAACGGCATCTGCTTGGCTTGCGTAGAAGATTCGAAGGCAAGATCAAGCCAGCATTGCACAAAGTCAGGCTAAAAATACATCTACTCATCGTTGAAGAAAGGGAGATTACAATTCCACCTACACCTTGTGGTAGCCTCATTATTTCAGGTGCTACGGTATTCAATGCCGCTTGTTCCTGCCTCCTGTTTCCACTTAGGATTATTGCAGCAAAGGAATTCTGGAACGGCTCGTCCTCAAGAAGGGCCATGTCGTCCCATGTCCGAGGCTTCCTCATCGTTTGTGTTTAATAAGTGCAGTGGTAAATTTGGCTGAGTTTGGTGATGATGGCAATCCAAGGCAAACTAACACACATGGGATTTTTATGAAAACATGATTGTCCTGAGCTGAACAAGCCCGGAAAATAAGTATGGTTTCTATGTATACCCGAACCATCTATTTTGCTAGTGCGTGTTGGAGTGCCTCATACACATCCGCCTCAATCCGCGCCTCCATCTTGACTGCCTCTGAGCCATTCCCAGCGGCCACCTTGGAAGCTTCTGACAGATTTGTACGGACAGCCTGTTGCACTTTGAGAGAACATATAGGAAGCGCGAGCTTGAATCGACTTACATCGAGTGAGAATTCTTCTAGAGGTGCAGCCTCAACGACGTTGATCGTCAGCTTGTTGTTTGGGTGCACAGTAGCAAAGCCGCCGGATACTACGCGTCCTATCAAAAAAGGTGACAATATAATTGAGAGGGGGGAAGCCTACCAAAGAACTTATGGGATGCTGAGCCTTCAATAACTTCTACCACACCGGGACGCAGAGGCTCAATGGACGCAACGTGATTGGAGAGGATACCCATATCACCAGATTCTGCAGGGATGTTCACCTGAACAACCTCGGTCGATGAGAAGATGGCCTGGATAGAGGTTTCTTGAGACCGCTGAGGCAAACCAGAAGACAAATAGAATAACCTTGTGGGGGAGGACCAAGGAAAGCTTTAGTTTATCGCTGGCTTCTGCAGCATATCCACGCCTTGCTTGGGTAATGTTTCTGGTGGCCTGACGCGCAACAGAGGACAGGAGGCGCAAGGAGGTCATTTTGAGAGTGGTGACTAGCAATTTCCGTGTGTTTACGGATTTACTCGTTCGGCAAAGGCCGAGGTTGATTGGGCGCTTAATGCATTCAGTCACTGTAGGCGTCTAGATACAAAATCTGTTGGGTGCATAACGATAGAGTACAGGGGTTCTAGTGAGATAATTGATGAGATAATTTAGTTGCGCTTTATAACCCAATCGAGCCCTGATCTTTGTCTCCACCCGTGTAATCTTGAGGTAAAAGATCAGGCGCTCGCCTGATTCCACGTTCACTAAAAGTCACCAATGTCAACAAGGACAAGCTGAAAGAAGTAAAACAGCTACATTTCGTCAACTGCCACCAGGAGATCGAAATTGATTTCCTGTGAAACGACAGAGTCGTGTTTATAGGCCGCGTGTGATCGTACAAAGTTCCGGATCCAAGTTGCTGGTGTAAGAAGGCTACCTGTTGGCAAGACAGTTGTCAGACCTTCGAGACCATAAGAGTATGCCAAAACAGACCATTAGATCGACGTCTGACGAAGTCTAGGTACTTCTCGATCCTCTTCAATGCATCCTCGTCTATGTCTAACGTGTCAAGGTATGCGTACACGAGTCGCAACAATCCAGGGAATTGTCCTTCCTTTCCATTCATGATTTCGTTGAGTGTCATCTCTTCGTACTCTTCTTCGACTGGTCGACGATGAGAAAAGCCGTCCTCTGGCAGTGGAGGAGGGCCAAAGCAATTCCGCAATTTCTTGTCTTTCTTCCTCGGAGAACCATCAATAGGTGAGCAGCCACCAGATGACGATGTTGCGCTTGACGCCCCACTCCTAATTGGCGGATAGACGTCCTTCCTGAAGTAGAACTTGCCAGATGCAGCTGCATCCCGCTTTTGCGCTCTTCCCATATTTTCATCAACCTAGAAATGATAGGTTAAAGACGCCAAGACAGCAATGCTGAGCCTACCTTGGAGATCGGAACGTAGAAATTCAAATTGAAATTGAGGATAGCCCTGGATAAAAGCACAATAAATACTGCATAGGCAGCATTTTCGAAATCCGTCATCTGCACTTCCATGCTGCGGAATTCCACCCGCCAACCAATGCCCGAATTAGGTGGGGGCGGCTTGAAACGTAATGTCTGCCAGTTTGTAGATTGGATGTTCTAATTGAGAAAAAGTGGTCAATGATGGTTGCATATTTTGAAGATTCAGCGGGGCTACTTCGAAATGGTCACTGCTTTTTCTATCATCTTGGTTTATAGTCTCGGAAAAGACAACGAGGGGATCGCGTATAAATAAATGGGATATGTGCTTTGAGAGCAAATCATCAATGCCTGTCACGAAGTATAAATACATATTTCGGGGGATTCCGCTTTCGTCTTACCATGTTCCCTCATACGGTTGTAAATGGCCTTGTCGTATGGCAGGTAATTATCATTATACTCGGGCCTGTTAATCCAGTCATCAGAGATGTAAAGATCAACACTGTCGTATCGTGATTTGGGAATTCTAAAGCGGTCCGCTTTCAATGGCTGCATACCATGTCAATTTGGGCAAGCTATTACATGACGATGACGTACCTGGAGGCCACGCTCCTCCTCGGTGCGATCATCAACACTTCCCGCTATAACGTTCCAACGGCAATCGACGTCAGCAAGGTATCCACGCCAAATGGGACTTGCTGCAGTCAATGCAAGCTAAAAGTGTGACGTTGGGAATGTATACAAAGAATCGGGCAAGATCGAACGAACGAGAATAGGTCCGATGGGTATCAAACCATCGTACATACGTCTCGCGTCCGAGACGTTGCACGCCTGGAAGGTTAACTGGAGGCAACAACAGCCCATTCCAAATCCCATTGCATCCAAGTAAATGTGATCTGGAAGAGCTGCGCCATTTTTAGCCTCTAGAAACTCGGAAAATTGAACGGCTGTAAGTGCAGAAGGCAGAATCCAGTGACAAACCTGGATCTTCTGGGTAGATGTTCCGCTCCCAGGGAATAGAAGGGTCAATGAATGGGCGGGGGGTCTTCTCATCTATGAAAAGGGGCAGGTTGATAGCAACTTTAGAACCTCGGCGACGGCGTATATTAGCCGTTAAAGTGCTACAAGTCCAGGAGGTCAGATGAGGCTAGGCATCTTGGGATCCAATACGAACGGGAACCGTGCATGCGGATTCGTGATTTCTTCAGGCAAAAATAGACTATGACTGGACACAGCATCCGTTGGGTCAAAGTATGGCTCTGTGAATTGACCAAGGACACCCAGGCGAGGGAATGAGGTGAATGTTAGAGGGACTTCGTTCGGTTTCAGATGCTTGCGGGCAAGATGTCGCCTTGCATTAATTATTAACTCAAATAGCATTCAATCCTATGGAGCTTACCTGTATCGCATATTGCTTTCCACGGACAAGAGATCTGGAATGGAACCGGTGTAAGGGGACCCCGGAGTTGATTCTAGCATATACCGGCCATATTCTGGATGAAATGTAGGCACTGAGACCCTGGACAGCCAATCAGTGGATTATCGACCTAACCCATGGTTACTCACTCATCTGGACATCCTGCACAGATATCATCGACAATAGAACTCAGCTTTGCGAGTATCTCTGTCTGCCTTAACGACAGCTTGGCGTTCTTCTCTTCCTTATCGAATGATACCACCATGTACTCGATCTTTCCTGAGTGTCAGCGACAGATGCTTCATGGCGAAGATGCCATCGGTTACCTCATCGCCCCATAGCAATTCGTCACCATGCCGATTCTTTAGGCGATCCCAGATGTGCAAGAACTGAGAAATGCCATGGGACCTGACGTGATCTGCGTGCTTTTTTGCATCATCCCACTCGAGCGGAGTGCCGAGATACAAAAGACCCATCTGGGGGATGTGAAGGTGGTGGTACTGGATAAGGAGGCCTCAGAGGTTGATCTGGGCTGACTGCCGAGATATAGCCTAGGAAAAGTGTTTGTAAGACTGTGGATTGCTAATAACTGAGCGGACATCCGTGCACGCGGAGCGTGATCCGGGCCGGTCTATAACCAACAGGAGCGAACCGCCCGCCTGCAAAGGACATCGCCGTTTGGTGTAGTTTCCAATTGGATACCTGAGGTTCAGAGCACCATGTGTGCTCCCAAAAGCACGCCATGGACACTTCTCTATTAGTCATCGCAGCGACCCTGGCGGCCAAAAAATGTGCTCTAAATATATCTACATAACATCATCCGTTCGTGCCATTTGTCGCCCATTTTAAGCATATTTTCAGCGCAAGGAGAACGTGCCGCAGGGATCGTGTCCATGCCTCTTCCTGGTTAAACTGCAACTTCACAGAAACATCTCCGATCTTATCTTTCGATATCCTTCGCATGTATCAGTTGTTGACCTCCTTGATCAGCTTAGAAAATGGGACCGTACTGATGTGGAAATTCAACAGATGAATCCTGTGACTTGATATAATCGATAAGGTGCTTCAGACAGTCCAGGAACGCGACCATCGCAATATCGAACCGGCGATTATGGAGCAGTCGTCCAAAATGCAAATCACCGGATCCATATAGTTCATAGCTGGACTTGTCACCCGTCGTTTTCTCGATCCGAGAAAATGATCCCATAGGGACTAATCGATAGCTAGTGTAGAATATTAGACGTATAATGGGGGCGTTTCGTTGAAACCTACTGCTCAAACGTGTAGTCAAGCTTTCGGGCAATTGTATACATAAGAAGCAACGTTTGACCCCATGCCGCGTTGATTTCGGGCCATTCCACCTATTGAATTGCTTCAGTGTCCCTTCTGATACCACCCTTTTATAGGACGACCTACAGGTACTCCAGGTATTCGGCCCAACCGAAGTCCGTTGATGGTGCCAAAAACACCGTCATGCCCAATACAAAAGGCATCGTTGTACACATTAGTTCGTTCCAATTTTTCAAGCGTGGCGGCATCAGCTGCATACGCGGCCCGCAATGTCGCTAATTGGGTAGCTTGTTGTTCAGCTGCAAGTAATTGATCGTTGTGTGTTCGCCAGAATCTACACCCTATGAATCGTCATGTTTCACTAATTGAGATGAACTTACTCAGCCTCCTCGGCTTCCAATGATTTCTCGTCCAATTCCAGCAGGCGTAATTCTTCATCGAGCTGCTCACGTTCAAGTTCAGCCGCTTTTAATTCCTCAACCGCCTGTTGTTCCTCTTGCTTCAATTTCTCGATCTTCTTTTCAGCTTCCTCCCTGGACAATCCTTGGGCTTCCCGCTCACGCTCCTTCCTTACCTCCTTTTCAAACGCGATGTACCCATCTCGCTCCTTCTTGGCCTCATCAGCCTGTTTCTGTAGTATCGCAAGAAGGTTTTGTGTGCATTCCGCACAAAGTGGATGATCGATATCGGTACGCGTTGAAAGGAGATTGAATAGTCGGACAGTGGAGCGTAAGTGATGAGAGAGCGGAGATGGGTTCGGGTGATCAGGTTCAGGTGGTGGGGTTTGGCTTGCGACTTCGCTCGAGATCGAGTTGCGAGGCTTGGACGTGACTTTCTTCGCGCGTGACGGAGATGAGGCGTTAGGTGGTATAGTACCTATAACGCTCTCATGTAGGAGAACAAAGGATTCATTAGGGCCACGCTGCGCCTGCTTGCCTTGAGCACGCGGAGAGAGCGAAGTGTTAGCTCTGGTGGTAGGATTCCCAGCTTTAGTGCGCTGATGCGTGCTCGGCTGCGGGGTCTTACTTCCTTCGAGAGTCTGTGGACGAGCCGAAGGAGAAGGTGGCAAGGCTGATACAATTATATCATAGGCTGAGGGTGCCAAGTCGATTAATGATGCGTCTAACTGAAATTTGTGAAATGAGATATGTCTACTTGGATGATGAATATAGACTACCTGCAAAGGCTCCTTACATTGCTGACATATGGGCCCAAAGTTCATGATTTGCTTGTTGATCGTGAACGTTTAAAGGATGTTTGGGAAATGGAGAACAAAATGTTGATGGTTGTTTTTCTTCAACTTCAACGACTTTGCAGTTGACATGTGCAAACAGCTTGCTCTACTCCGAGTTCCTGACAGTCATCATTTCAAGTCCACATAGAAGACTACCAGCGACTGTGGCATAAATCTCAACTACCAGGCCCCCAATAGCAAATTGAGCGCTCTGCCTTTACATAGCGATCATTTCGGACGCTCATACACATCGGGAACATATCGTTCAACCATCCACCTAAGTGTACCGTACAGTCCATGCACGACCCAGTCATAATTAATGGGGGCACGGCTCGTGTCAATTGACCTCACCTTTTCCAAAGGCTCATGCTTCACACGCACTGTAAGAGTTGTTTAAAGCTGAGGAACGCAACGCTGGCCTTTATTCCTCGCTGCCCCGATTCTATACAACACTGCACTGGTTCAAATTTCAACAGCACAGTTATAATTATTAAGTGAGTCTATCCCAATAGCCTTATTTGCCACTGACCTCGTTATTAGATGTCCAGAATATATGCTCTTATCATTGGCATTGACAGCTACAAGTCGGGTAACATCTGGAACTTGCATTCTTGCGTCGAGGATGCCGGGGCGATGAAGCGCTGGCTGACGGAATCCCTCAATGTTCCGCGCGACCAAATCCGCGTACTCCTTGACAAACAGGCTTCAAAAGAGAATATCGAGAGCACATTCATGCAGCATCTAATTAATAATGCCGCAATAGAGACTGGTGACGCCATCCTTCTCTACTTTGCTGGCCATGGTAGCATTATTCCAGCCCCCGCTGATTGGTTTCATGGAAACGCCACCGCTGGACATGCAGAAGTTCTCTGCCCATATGATCATGATACGAAGCAAGGTACGGGTCGTATTGCAGGTATATCCGATCGCTCTTTGGATGCCATGCTCCACGAACTTTCAAAGGCAAAAGGGGACAATATTACGTTCATTGCCGATTGCTGTTTTTCCCCAATCCAATCTCGTGCCAATTTGCGCGTTCGCAGCCAGACACGTTGGACTCCGACCATCAAAGCGATTCCAGATGACCTTTATCGTGGCCTTTGGCCTGGAGCGCGCAGTCGGCCCCACACTTCGCGGCTAGGGATGAACGGATTATCCTCATCCACACACATTTTCCTAGCCGCTTGCGCTTCTGGGGATAAGGCTATGGAGGGGAAAGATGGGGGACGATTTACTACTAGTTTCCTTCTCGCCGCCTCGGCGCTTCCACTCCATCGGACTTCCAACATACAGCTGATCGAGCAAATCTCGCATAACGACTCCGGAGACCAGGCAAGACCTGTTTGTGAAGGCCAGAATAAAGATAGGATTATTTTCGGCGGCGTGCCCTTCGTACACGACCCTCTTTACATCAAGGTCACTTTTGATGCGACCTCGCGCTTACGCATCGAAGCTGGCGCGATCCACGGAATAGGGGAAGGGAGCGAAATGTCGATACATATCCATAACTTCCGCTGTTCCCGAAATGCACCGATTGGTAGCATCGTCGTCACTGCCGTTCATTCTACATGGTGTCACGTTCGTTTGAAGGCACCAACATCAATTCCGACGATATCCTGGGCTCGAATCGTTCGATGGAATAATCGACGGCCGTTCCGCATCAACATAAAACCAAGCTGGTCCATGATCAAGCGATGGAAGCTTCGAAGCAGTATACCCACGAAGACTGGAGGATCTCCCTCCAGAGCAGGGTTGAATATCCTTCGGGTGAAGCATGTCAAGGAGGCCGATGTTTCTATTACCCTTGGTTCTAGAAACATTGTCGTTGAGCATCACGACGATCTCATAGGACCTAATTGCCGTCGCGTCGTGAAGATAGGAAAGGCCACTGGCCTTGATGTCGTAGATGACGCGGCACGCTTCCATATGCATCTTCATCGGCGCAACCCAGACAACCCTCTCAAACACTTGGTGGACATGGATCTTTACCGACTAAACCCCATTACTTGGTCAAAGAACAGCACAAATCTACTCAGAGATGGGAAAGCGACCATAGTACACGAGCGAGGAGATATTTTTTCTGTTGATGTCCGGAACAATTCCAGTTATGACCTATGGCCATATTTATCCTACATGGATCCCAATTGCTACGGAATCACGATGCTGTACCACCCAGACCCATCAACGGAACGATGTCCTCTCCCGAAGCAAGGGCACCTCGAAATCGGCTCAGGCATGCCTGGCTCGGAAGCTTTATCATTTTCCTTTGACGACTACGAATGCCTGGATTCAGGCTTCATCAAGCTGTTCCTGTCTCCATATCCGGTGTCTTTGGGCTTGATCGAGCAAGGTCCTTCCTTTGCGAGCACACCAACAGAGCAAACCAACGAGCCCACACTCGATAGAAGGGACACCGATGACATATGGGACACCGTAACTGCGTGTTTAACATTCCAGCGACGGGCATGGTTGACCGCAATGTCGCCTACATGAGAAGTTCGCGCGTGTGCTCGTTCATCAGCCGCCACCGAAGCTCTCTGTCCTGCTGCAAAATATAATTTAATAAAGGTCCCAGCGCTGAGCAGAAGTATTATCTGCATCTCGAGGGTTGTAAATCCATAACATATCGCTCAGTAGGCTGGCATTGGCGGCCAGTAGACAACCATCTATTGGGTAGCTCACTTAATTTGAAACCTACTTTTGGTAGGTAATTCCAACGATACCCCCGTCAATCCAACCCGGCGATTGAACTTCGTGGGCATCCACCGTGCGTGTCGAAGGTTGCTATCGACGACCAAATTCGGAGCACTGCATTCCATTTCCAGTTTTAACTCGATACAATTCGGTGAGCCAATGTAACCATCGCTGGAAACAAATAACGTTGACGATATTATTTATGGCTTCGGGAAATATAATGATGTATAAGTGAGGACTGAAAACAAAGGTGTAAATCATCCACGCAACTTTGCATGATTGTTCGATTGTCTATGGATCTATTTACCTTAGATCTATCTTATTTTTTGTCTCCACATCCACAAAAATAATGCACAAGTGGATTGTGCACCTAACCAGCTTGCCCCCATGGTCAGGCCCTAGGTATAAGTGGTTGTCACTCCGGGTTTATCCGTTGAGCTTCTTATATGGCTTATACCAAGAACAACATCAAGCCCCATATCACAACTGCAGGCCACAGCACACGCACGCAGTCGCGAATAGTATTGTGCGCTATGCTGTGTCGATTTCGCTTGTATGAAGCAGAAGAACCTCTATCCCCGAACAAGAGTTCGAACAGCGCAGAGATCGATTTCGTGCTCACAGTGATTCGTCGTCTACGGCCCGCTAAAATGAACGACCATGTCCATGTGGCTGGGGATTTTCTGCGTGGTTTCCATGACGTCTCGTTTCCTGTAAATGCCCTCTCAAAGTCGTGATCGCGTTCTGGCGCGTTGATGACTCGGGCCAAGAGAGAAGATGCAACCTGGACGTCATTCCCGCTCGTCGACAGTGTATCATGGCTAACAACCGCATATGGGTCTTCATCCTCATCCTCACCTTCTATAACACTGCCACTCATCCACTCTTCATCATCAGCACCATGGTGTGCCACATATTGTGTTGGATACATATTCCCCCCATCATCTTCATCAAGGACGAGATCTGTGTCGAATAGAGGTGATAAAGGAGTCTGGGGGCGCGAAGGCGTGTGAAATCCCGGGCGTATAAGATGTGGGCTTGATGCTCGCGGCATAGTCGGTGCAGCGCGCATCATGACATTGGAAGGTGAACGCAAGAATGCTGGAATGTGCGGACTGCCTGTTGTTGGAGACCAAGTTGGAGACCATGCAGCAGCGGAGCTCGGGGCAGAAACCGGGAGGAACTGTGAGGCATGACTACTACTACTATGGGGGGAGGCGGTTGAAATCGGACTTGGTCGTCGCGTGGGTAGGACCTTTTGTGCTCGATAATTGGATACAGCGAGAAAAATAAGGGCAATTATGACGCAGGGCAGATATATCGATTTATGAATCGCGAATTGGTTCGGCAAATGACAGGGTTTGTCAAGAAAGGATGGCTGCGTGGGGAATATACGGTCGTTGGGATTGATCAATGAAAGCAGTTGAAAGCCTGGCTGGCGTATGTGTACAGAGAGAGAAAATGACTTGACGGTAACTTCCCTGACTTTGATGTCCGATTTAATGATATGGTCAAGTTCACAGTAATCACGGTTATCACCACTATTGGAAGCGTTTGTATGAGTTCGGACTTATCCCCGAGCATTCAGAAGGGTGTCAATACCTGAAGACAGCGTCTGGGCGGAGGCGATCCAGCAGAAACTCAGATGTTTGCTTGCCAAATGTTGTTTGATACCCATTGCCCACTCCCAATCTGATCGTTCCCCGTTCTCTTAGAGGGCCACATGCAGCTTTGTGGGAGCGAAACAGTGGTATATGGCTTAGGAGAATTAGCGGACTTGGTTTGTCTGTCAAAATCTTGTAAGAGATGAGTTCAAGACAGTGAGACCGGACGCTTACCAGCCGCAACATTCTCCACGTATGCTACGGGTCCATCTCGCATGGGTTTCCACCGGTCATAAGGTGCACCGTTCGCGGAGCGCTTGTAGTCTTCATCGATAAGCCCAGGTGCATCCAAGCCCATAAACGTGTGGTTTTTTATCAAGAATTGTTGGTTTAATGCACCAAACTCGGTTGTGAAAAAGTCGCGGATGCTATCTGATGGTGGAACATACGTGCCCATACTGTATAATGCAAAACGACGTTAAGACATTTATTGATGGCGAATCAGGGGCTGCAAAGCAAACGCACCCAACATCGTTATTCCCTGGAATGTAATGAAAGGATGACACGAAATCACTTGTGATGAAAATGGTCTTGAATTTCGACACGGCGCGCGCAAAGCTAGGCCATTAGTTAGCTGACTTCGTAAACTCTGGGCGTTTTGGATTCTTACTCTTCCCTGCTTGCTGCCGCCTTGCCATTTGCAAGCATGTCACCCAAGAAGATGACCGCATGGGGCCTTAGACGCATAACAACATTCCAGCTTCTTCTCAAATATGCATCGAAAATGACACGACTGAGTGGGCCAGACCAATTGGTTCCGCGCCGTATGAGGGAAGTGTGCTGTACTTGAGGATCAGAAAGTAGCACGACATGAGCGGCGGGGCTTGCTGATGCCTATCGTGTTCAAGATAAACCAACCATGTGTTTTGAAAACGTCGGATGAAAGGTAGCCAGAAAATAACACGCACCCTTGATGGAACGATAGGCCAGTTGCAAGAGGACAGGCTCCAAAAAAATGCGCCAATCTCACCGCCCAGAATAAGAGCCACGAAAAAGAAACGAAGCACCGTTCTTGCCGTGTATGAATGACGATTCGTCCTCGACAGGAATTTTCTCCAGAAATCCTTTAACCTCATGGAATCATGAAGATGTCGACTTTAAAGCGTGTGTATCAAATAGCACAAAGTATCCTGATAGTCCTCAGCAAAAGAAGGGGGGCAAATATCATAAAACCAGCGCGCTTTAGAAGGCTTGAATATTGAATTGCTCTATGAATGGTGTGTTGTTTGGTTCTGCCTTCTGGACTAAATTTTATGGCAGACGATTGACAGCATCTGGAATCACAAAACAAGTCCTTTTTTGACAGTAGAGGCTACTGTGAAGCTTTTACATACTCAATCTCTCTTCATTATGGTCGAACAGGCGACATCAATTTGTGATTGCATTCATGCGATAGCCGGGCACTGATTGCCCATCTGGCGCACCTGGAAAAAGTTCTCAGCGTTACTTCATTTTTCATACTTCCTTGGGAGGAGTAGAACGCTTGGAGTTTGGTTGCAAATGCTTTGTCCCAGATGCTTTCCTTTCTCTTGCCCAAGACCATGTTCGCAGGATCCCCTTGTTTGACTCGAGCACCAAGCCGAACATGATGCTGTCGACAACAACCGCAGCTACTCCGTTTAGCGGTGACCCCACTGATCGGCTTTGAGTCAATTTGTAAAATCTTGACGATTCTTGAGGTTGGAGCTTCACCTTTCTCAACGTCCACCTATTCATCGGATTTCTCAATAAGATCACTTACGTAGTTCCCATCGGTGCTCAGAGTATTGAAATATCGCATCTTTCAGGGAATGAAGATTTACACCAGGAGGAAGCAAGCTCATTTTGTGAGCACTGGAGGTTTGTCTTGGCGTTCAATCAATCCACCCCTGATGTACAAATTTGGCAGGTCCCACACAATGTTTGGTGCAAAGAGCACTTTGCTAGAATCGGTCACACATCTGAATGTTGTACAGTAGGCGTGCGACCAATGGGATGTCTGGATGCATTTGCGCTGTATCACCACAGTCACCAGGTGGCATTGACTAGCATTGAATCTCATTGTACCTTCCAAACGCAGCAACTAGGGTCAACAGCAATCACGCCCAGCAGCCCTTGCTCACGGCTATAGTGTTATGTTCAACCCCAATGTTGCACCCATGATGCATACAGCTTCAGGCCATCCTATAGCAGGGCCTTGTGGTGTTGGAATGATTGAAACTAACCCCGCATTGGCGTGGGGGTCCGTGGCAGTCTGTGCTTAGGACGGATCCTCGGATCCCCATGTGCTGAGGTCTTTAGGTGCCTTGAGTTTGTTCCTTGGCATTTCCACAACAGGGAAGTGAGTTCATTCCAAACCATCTCTTGGTTTTCTTTCTGATAGGTCAGGTGTCCCTCATATCTGTTATCTGAGGCGTCTGTCTATAAAGGGTATGGGTGTTGAGGCCAGAATAAGTCGCTCACCCTCCACCTGTCTCCAAGATGGTTGCCTTGGATTCGAAGCACAGTTCCGACTTGAAGTTCGAAGATGTTGAGAAGGTTGGGGTCAGGGAAATTGATCAATCTCCGTACCCTTGTGGTTTTGTCAAGAGAACCTTGTACGCCCCTCCCGCCCTAAATCAAATTTCATTGCTCAATGGATGGTAGGCGCACCATTGATTGGCGGATGCTTCCTCTTCTCGGGTTCTTGTACTCAGTCGCGCTAATTGATCGTACCAATCTTGGGATTGCCCGCACTGCTGGAATGGAAGTTGATCTAGTAAGCCTTTCTGGTTATGGAGTGAAGCATTTGAATAATGTCTCTATCAGAAACTCTACATTGGAGAGCGTTACAGTATCTCTTCCATGATTTATTTTGTTCCGTATATCCTTCTGTAAGTCTCGAACGGATGTTGTCCTTCCCTCTGCTGAGATCATTTTTTAGACAACTGCCCGGCAACATTGTCCTGAGATGGCTCGGTGCCCGTAATTGGCTGACCATCTGCGTCGTTGGTTGGGGTGTTTCCCAATTGGGGATGGGTTTTGTTACCACTTGGGGTTATCTATGCTTGTGCCGTGTCCTCCTCGGTGTCTTTGAGGTATTCCCACCTAATTTGTCAAATCCGGCGTTTCTAACCTGATCATGATAGGCTGGATTCTTCCCTGCGCTTGTGTTTATTATCACCACCTGGTATACTCGTCACGAAGTCCAAAAGCGGTACGATTTCATATTCTAGTATTCAGGGTACAGCTCACCCTGTTCTAGACTCGCCGTCTTCTATTTGGTGTCCATCGTTCTGGGCGGTTTCAGTTCCTTGTTTGCCTTCGCTGTTGCCTTCTTGAAGGGTAAGGGCGGGCTGAATGGTTGGCAATGGATTTTCATCATTGAAGGTATCATTACCATCATCCTCGGTCTCCTTACATGGCTATTTGTGGCCGATTTCCCGGAGAAAAACACTTTCCTCACCGAAGAGCAGACCAATCTCATCCTTATGCGCGTTGAGAACGATCGTGGTGACTCTGTTCCCGATCAGATGACTGGGGCTAAGATTCTCTTGCACTTGAGCGACTGGACGATGTGGGCATTCGCATTAATGTTTATGTGCACCACTATGCCCGCATACGCCATCGGTTTCTTCATCACTACCATCCTTCGATCCATGGGATACTCGACAACCGAGTCCCTGTGCCTAACAGCACCTCCTTACGTTTTCGCCGCCATCTCCTGCTTCGTCTTTGCCGCCATCTCTGACAAGACCAAGAAGCGCGCCCTCTGGATGGCGATCCAGAACCTCATCTGCATCACGGGTCTCTTCATTACCCTCTACTCCAAGAACAATGGCGCGCGTTACTTTGGTCTCTTCCTCGTCAACGCTGGTGCTTCAGGCTGTGTTCCCGGTGTTTTGGCCTATGTGCGTGATACATATTTACTCTCCCTTCACTTCAGCGACTAACTCTGAGTCAACAGAGCGCAAATAACATCACGTCGCACACCAAACGTGCTGTCTCGACGGCAACCATTATCGCCTTTGGTGGCATTGGCGGTATCTTCGCCACAATGGTCTATCGCCAGAAGGATTTCCCCCGATACGTCAATGGTCTTTGGGCGACCATCGCATGCCAGCTCTTCATGATTCTCCTTCTCGGTGCCACCACCTTCACCTTCAGCTGTCGCAACAAGATTGCACGCGAAGGCAAGCTCATTATCGAGAATACCCCTGGTTTCTACTACACCCTCTAATCTCGATTTCATGGGAGGATGGCGCAATTTCCTTTCCATTGATGTATATAATATCTCTTTTACTCATGCATTCCTCCAAAATCGCATATGATGGCCAATAACGCAAAACCACGTTTGTCCAGGTAAATGCTATAATCGGGCTTGTGCAGTTGTTGCATATCAGACGCTGGACGGAGTTGCTGAATAGTTCTCGTGAAGGTCCCCTTCAAAAGACAACAACTTGTCGATTTTTTAGTACAGGCTACTATGACACGGCAGACGTCCTTCAAGTTAATCATACAATATAATAGACATTCACCTTGGATATCCTACTACTAGACACAAAAAGAAGTTGCGAGCATAGCTTGCAGATAAATCACTCCCAGTCACTATCAGCTTCCTCCTCCGCGGCATCCTTATCCTCCACCTTGCCCTTCCCATCGTCTGCAATACTGACATTCGAGGATACGACGTCGAAACTATCGCTGCTGTTGCGCGGGCTAGAGGTTGAACTAGTGCCTGGGTTTGAAGGGGGTACAGAGAGCTTGTCACCGGGGTCGAACTTTATCTTAATGGCATGATTGATCAGGAGGGACGTACCGTTTGGTCGACGGGTTTGGGTGGCTTTGAGGTAAGAGAGCTTGAGGCATTTGTATCGTCGTCGTCGTCGT
>JASFDG010000149.1:0-34148 GCA_036937095.1 Phaeolepiota aurea
AACCCTAAATGCTAGAACTTAGAGTGACTGGCAACAAGTCTTTGCTTGCAGCATAGGCATTGTTTGAAGTCGTAACAAGGGGGAGACTGATGTGGACCATATGAATTGTCTTGTGGGAAGATTGTCAACTGGTCTAGAGTAAGAATGAAGAGGGCAGAACAAGGAGGTGGAGTGGAGCAGGAATGATGAGAATGAAATGGGGTATGTCCAAGGTGCAGGATCAGAGTTGGGGTGTGAATGGAGTGAATGAGTGTCAGATAATAACCCATGACCAGAATCAGTATGGGCTGAATCGGGGTGAGGGGTCAGAGTGTAACTTGGGATATGACAGGTATACAAAAGACTTGGGACTATCAGTGCACTAGATTACTATATTACATAACATTATTGTAGTCTATAAAAACCCACCTATATTGTACTACAAAACAAGTTACTTTTTCCCCCTAGATTGCACATCTCTCATTTTATCTTAATTTATACTATCTGGCTTCATTGCCCATCTCTTGGTATGACCTAGTTGGGTCTATCCTCTCTCTCATACTTGTTATACTCTCTCATGCACTATAGTATTATTAGGCTATATGAGTGGCTGTCTGTCTCATCCATCATAGCCATGGTAGAAGCCTCGCAACATACATAACTCCTCTTGCAACCCATCAGATGCTTGCACACACTCTCCTGAAGGTTAGCACCACCTTTTAGAATCACTAGGTAATATTATTTGGCTTTTCCACCTTGTACTATCTCTGCCAGACATACTCTGCTTGGTTCATATATATTTAAGCAGTTGGCAGGCACATTACTGATACTGTAAGCTCTTATACTATGTCTGTTATAACTTCAAACAATACCTATGCTGCAAGCAAAGACTTGTTGCTAGTTGTTCTAAGTTCTAGTATTTAGGGTTCATTGAGAAAGTATAATCTCAAAGAGAATAAGACTTAACAAGTCTCATCCAAGGTAAGCAAAATGTAGCATAAGATAAGTGCATGTCTAATAGCAAGAATAGAATAATAGGTAAAATATACTCATAACCCAGACTTTTGGTCATATTGTTCGAAGAGAAGGAAAAAGAGATACAGTTTGTAATATATAGACTCATATAGTCTCATTATTCTCTATTTATCAGCCCTAGTAGTTGATTGTCCTACTCATTCTCACTACCAGACTTAGTCTCTGGAGCACACCAATACTCCAACTCCATTCTGTCCTGCAAATACAGGGACACAATCTAGCCAGGGGCACAGCACATAAGCTGAGGCCTCCCTATCTACTACACCTCTCATGTGATCATTTAGTCCCATGACATGTCCAGTTCTTAAGTAACAGTCACGCAATTGTTGTGCCACCAACAGACAACTACAGTAGCTCAACAAACTATGAGACTGCAACTGGATGGACTCTTTGCGAGCATGGACAAACAAGGGAGTATACAACTAGCTTGAATAATAATACAACATTGGGTTTTCTGACATAACAGCAAAAGTAATAACACGAACCAATGCAAGGTGAAGAATAGAAATAAATTGCAAGCCGACTGACTACACGAGGACTTCCCACATGCCCAAACCTGCAAAGAACATGCCTAAAGATATCAGGCAGCTAGCATAGACGTATGTATGCACCCCGATTCTTGGGAGAATTAGGGGGGTATGAAGCAGTGACAAGAAGAGACGAAGGGTAAACAAGATGGGAACAGTGATGATGAATTGTGTGTCAGACTGTTTGACAGATTTTGGGGCGGCAAATGTTGATTGTAGATAAGTGGCAGATAATAAAAGGAAGATGCCAATTGATGATATCAAGCAGTTGATGCGATGCAGACAAGATATGAAGACTGGGATTTGCTTCAAAAGAACAGGTGAGATCATGTCAGGAAATGCGGAAGGTAGAACTCACAATGAACGGTATTCCATATATCTCTTCCAATTCTTCCCGACTCTTCAGTGCAATGAGTTCGTCGAGGTCGCGCTCAATCTCCAACTCTAGGGCGCATTTTGTGACTGCCTTTTGGGGTAGAAGTGGCTGCCTCTCGTCGCGAGATTCAGCATCTATCGAGATGTCCGAGGCAAGTCTGTCATCAACCTCATTTGATGAAGATGAGGCCGTCGCGGGCGGAGGAGACCCATGATGGTGGATGTGCTTATGGACGGGAAACGGATCCGGGTTCGCATACCTTCGAATGGTAACAAGGACGTCGCGGTAGAGCGCGATACCCTCATAGCCTTGTTTTATGCCAATGACTGCTTCAGCTGCAGCCCAGCCCAGTGCGACCCACCAGATTCTCCTAAACGACCCATCCTCCCATGTTATACGATCCAAAGCCGTGGAAGTTGTGATCAGCAGTAAAGGGATCGTCAACAATCGCAGCAGGAGTGACAATGTGGTGCGTAAGATTGCTGAAATGATGGTTGCAAGCGCCGAAAGTGTAGGTCCCGAGATCCATGTGGAAAATACGAATAAGGGATCTCTTAGAAGATACCCGAGAGACCATAGCGCGGTGGATATTAATAGTTCTGGTAGGGGGAAGGGTAGATATGTGTAATAAGGGTAAGAGGCCGGATTGGAGTGTTGCGAGGTAGGAAAAACGAAGATAACAAGACAGGCCAGGCATGCAAAGCCCAGGACCGTTGTGAGTGGTGTTAACGTATAGACTGCTACAAGATGTTTGTAGGAACCTAAACAATTATAAGCATCAAAACCAAAGACTGATAACTGTAACCACCTCGGTATAGCCCTTGCTCTTCCAATGCCTGATCCACCTCCCATTCGTCAGCTTCATCTGGGATAAGCGAACTACCGCCCACGTATCGCGGTACTTCCTGATCAAAATCCATGGTGTCGTCCTCCGGCACACGGCACAGTAGGTCTGTGCTGTCTCTACTCCGTTGTCGCTCTGGACTTAAATAGGTTTGGTGCCCTGCAGAACTGAAATAATTGAGGGGGACGTATGCGGGTGGTTGTGGTAAAGATCCAGGGGGGTTGGAACAACCTCCGCTCCCAGGCCATGTCGGGTCACGCTCGGCAGTCGTAATTTCAAATCGAGAGTTGTGAACGCCCATATCGACCTGGGCTCTACAACGCATAGTATGGCGGTGACTGCTCATTATCACAGTCCACTTTTTTTAAGTGTACATTGGGGAAGGGTAAGTATGTTTAAACTTGGGGGCCAAGTTATATTCCTGATCTGCCGCTGATCTTAAGTAAAAGACAGCACCCATCTGGGTCATACAAAAACAGTGCGCCATCGCTTCTCGAAGACGTGACTTGATTACACGATCAGAAGACGAAGCTTCCGTCAAAAGATCGGAAGACCATTTTCGAGCACTGTGTGATTATTGCCAGGTTTAGCTGACAACCTCCTTTCTGCTAATGATCAAAGGCAGAACAATTCCACTCCTTGATGTCTGGCACCAATGGCTATCTCCTCTCTTGAAGGCGCAAGTAGAGGCCTGAACTACAGTTCGCACGTTGGTGTCCGCAATAATCCCATTCTGCACACCAGGTCACATATGACGCCAAAAAATCATCAGGGTTCACTCACGCTCTGGATCACGTTGATAAGCCAATAAGGGATCTACCGCGTTTAGATTGGCTCTTCCAGAATGGATCGGCGAATATGGCAAAACCCGATGGAGCTCTATTCAATCCTCACCCTGACTACGAAGCTGGAAAAATATAGCCAATCTTTTCCACAATAATGCGCTACAACCACCACCAGCAAGTCAAACTCAGCTAGATGCAAACACTAGCTTATCTTTTTGGGAAGTTGCCTCTCTTTCATCGGGATTGGCCTGAACGCACATGACTTTCTTAACTTGAATGCCCTGGAATCTTATTATAGTATCCTATCTTCGGTTCAACCCGTCTGCTACGTTCCATCTAGGTCGCCTGCTATTTGCAGAGCACGCAAAAAAACCTGCCATCAAACTGATGTTATGTTGACTCTCTTGTACAACAGCGCCGCAATTCCAATTCCACTTCTGACCTTAATTTTTAGCAGCGCTATGCGACCAGAGAAATCAAGTTTTGAACTTTTGCCACCTCTCATTTCCACGGATACAAGCACCCAGAACCCGCATCAACATGGGTGTCACTTGTGGCGCCGGCGATAACCGTCAAGATGATCTTCTCAATGAACAGCAAATCCTAAGCTCTTCTGTTCTAAGATGCGCACTTCTTGCACACCACAGCCCGCTTACGACTGGATTACGAACTCTTGCGCTAGTTCACGACGAGTGCTACCATTATCCATAAATTCTCGGTTGCGGACGCGTTTTCCCCTCAGCGTTTTTCCACAGCTCTCATCTACGCGTCAAAATGTCACTGCATCCTTGGAGATATCCTGGTCGCCAAGCGCTTGACCCTCTTAGGCACAGGCCGAACCCCGGCTGATAATGTGGGGCCGAGCTTTCCTTCCGACGTTGGTTTTCTGACCGGTTACCACGTAGAAACTTAGGACCCAGAAGCGAAAGGGATGATGCCAATCCGAGGCAAACACAAGGCGAATCGAATGTAGCAAGCTAAAATGCTGGGCTAAATGTACCTCTTGGTTGCTTCGGGTATTGGAACTGCTTAACACACTTGCATTGCAAAGACATGCAGTTTTCGGCTGTGGACATGCGTTGACCCACTACAGACTCCCATACCCAAAAGCGGTTCTGGACAGCCCTGGAGCAATCTCCTAAAGCTTGCGAAGAACTATGATGAGGAGCTGTGCGGTGCATGGAAAGCGGAAATTGAGAACCTTTCGATCTTTGTGGGAGCAGACATTAATATCTCGAGTCATAATGCCTGCTAAATATTCATAGGCTGGGCTCTTTTCGGTGGCTGTAACAGCTTTCGCGGTCGACTCATACAAGGCGCTTCAGCCAAACTAAGACGGCGCCATTAGAGCTCAGATGCTTATCATCGCATGTTTGTTTGGAAATGCTGACAATGGGGCAACTCCTGGCACTGCCCTGGCAGCAGCAGCTTTGAAAGCCACCCCATCAACAGTGCGAATCATCGTCTTCTGGTTCTGAGCTTGACGTTGAGTTTTACGGTCGTCCTGATAGTAATCATGTACCTACAGTGGCTCAGGGAGTATCTGCGCAATCCACATCTAAGATAAAGGAGCCTTTGCTTTGCGCCAGATGCGTCATGAGGGGGTGATAGCCATTCCCCACCATTCCCCACTACTCCTCCAAGAGGCGTTATTAATGTTTTTCGCTGGGTATATAGACTTGTTATGGCACCTCAACAACGCAGTGGCCATCCCGACCACGATCGCTATCATGCTCACGCTGCTCTTTCTGGCGGCGTTGTCCGTGATTTAGCAATAAAGTGAATGCGAAACAGAAGCATGAGTGCCCCTATACATCCCCTCAATCGCCCGACCATAACTTGAAAGTTGTTTACATGTCCTCGAGCGTTGGAATGGAAGAAGCTGGATCGCGCATGACAAGGACAGAAGCAGCTTTCGGGCGAGTTCTATTTGCGAGGAGTACCCTGGGGACCTGCTCGTCGGGCTTGGTTAGATGATGTCGACATTCTTCCCTGCCAGCGAGTCCTTCGCTGCAGATGTTTATAGTGCTGTCCGGGATAGGGTGCCCGGAGCCGGCTCCTGAAAACAACACAAAGCTGAAGTCATCTTCGTCAAGTTTCCGCATGTACTCCATAATGCACCTGGAAACAAGCGCGGCTTAGATCGCATATTTAACAGCATGGGTTCGTTATAGAATCAATCCAGGAGAAATTATCTGATGCATCATTTTATAGGGAACGGGTTTGGGATCCAGCTTGTCACTTGTTTCCTAGCACCTCGCCTTCCTTCTTTGCAGAAGACTTTGAAGATAGGGACCTCGAAAAAGCTTTCAATCACCTTCTCCACACGATGATAATGACGACATAAGCGTTTGAATTGGGTGATGACAGAAGGTCAATCATGCAGACCTTGGAGCGAACACAAGGGTCGATGACTCCAGAACGTTTTGCAGATCCCTTCGAGCAGCACAAACTATTGAAAAATATCAGGATAATTTACCTGGAGTGGATCGCGCTGGACACCGCCCTCTGGTTCAAGCTGAAATGCGGTGAATACCCGAACTCTGTTTCGGTGTATGTTGACCTAGTGCGGCGTGTCGATATAATGACTTCGGATGAGACTTCGTTCCCTGGGGAGGTCACTGCGTCGACAGGCGTGACTGTTCAGCGTTGGAAGAAATTGGTGGACAAGCTTCCTAAATTGCAGTGCTACAACCCTCATTAAATTATTCCGTTACTCTGTCAAGCGCTGGGAGCTCCTGTAAAAGTCACTCTCAAATGCCTTTCCCCTTTACGATACCACCTTGATAGTAACTAGGTAGTCATGTCTCGCAACAACTGTCAGGTATCTTCGTAATCATAGTGCCTGCGGGAAAAGCGAGGGAAGATTGGGAAAGCGTCGATGTGAATAGAACAAAAGCTGAAAATACATGGGCCTAATCCGAGGTATTACGACCCACACACCTTGCGCCTTTGTGCAATTCCAGGGTGATGGAAATGCCGGAATCGGTGCCACAAGACGCGAACAAGCACCATATGCACTTAGTGAGTATAAGGGTGCCTGCTGGGTTGGTACCAGCGCTGGTAGGGAAATTGTTGCAACCCTAAGGCGAACGGTAGCGCTGCGCATGTCTTCGATGCGGTTTGGTCAGGATGAAATTTCCAAGCCATGCAGCTCAAAACTCCCACGAGATTTGACCAATCCGCACGATTATGGGTTGCCAATATAAGATGACCTCAAGAAACACAGATTGCTCAGAAAACACAAGGGTACGATACCGTACTTGTGCAATGTTTTTGGCCAGGGACAGGTCCCCATATATATACAGTATCCTTAAAGTGCCAAAAGGCGACGGGTTTGTTGTGATGCCATGGAAGGGTTATCCCCATTTGGGCGGGGACGGATAAAGCATTCTTTTATTCAACTCCTTCAACGTTACAATCCCCATCGTCACCGACAGTTACATGTACAACGGGTCTCTTATTCTGTTCCCCCCGCCTTCATTCCTGGCAACATGGCGAACACAGGCGTCCCAACACTAGTCTCTTTGTCAACACAAAAAGCTTATCGTCAAGCTACGCCAGTGTAGTCTATTCTTACCATCCTTCTATATTTGAAGAGATGGGAACGGCATGTGCCACTGTATCTATGTCGAAAATCATAGTACTAGTGATCCTGTGGGCCTGCGCTGCTTCTTTTGTTCTACACTGCATCCCCCTTGTTTGTTGAAGAACAGCTTTTGCCTAAAGAGTTCACTGGTGCTAACCAGTATAAAAGGCCATCGACGCGATGAAGCTCTCCATTACAGAATGCCAAAGATTACCGAGCCTCGCAAACGCACCAACCTCAATGACCTCCCCGTTGATATCGCCCACAATGTTGCCCAAGGCCTTGATGGTCGAGATCTACTCAGTTCCCGTCAAGTATGTCTTTCACCACCCAACTTCTGCATAACACCCAGATCTGACGACCTACAGGTTTGGGGCGCCATGGATGACTTCCTCTCCAGCAACCAAGCAAGTCCCGAACGTTACAAAGTGCAGGTCCATCAACTCGGATTCACTGCAAAACCCTACGACCCCAAGTTCATACAACGACGTTTATCCAATATGACCGCGTTTGCGACCGCCTGGACATGTATGCAACCGGACAAACAGGAACACCTAAGGCTGGATCCAAGAAAGGTCCCACATGGCACCCCATGGGTAACTGGTTTGGGTAAACATAACACGTTTATGGGTCAGTCTGGAGGCTGCTTCTATACCGTCCGTCCTACTCGCATGATCAGGTTTACCTCTACCCCCGATCTATGGGAAATTAATATCTACCGGTTTCCTTCGCGTCGCGCTGGTACTGGATTGGAACATTTTCGCCTGAGAGATATTGACATTCGACCGTACCGCGTTGCCATCGATGTGAAGCAGCGTGTGGTGATTATGGTCACCCGGTGAGCTTGTGCAAATATAGGGATGTCATTAATCTAACCATTTCTACGGCAGTATTCAGGGCTATGACCCGCTCACTCGCCAACCAGGACTGATATATGTGTTCAATCTGGATGGCACACGGAGCAGGCGCACTTTGACTTGCAACTGGCAGATTGGTGATTATGAACAGAAAATCGAATTCTGCCATGTTGAAATCATGGGAGACCTTGTCGGAATGCTTGTCAAACATGAGTTTCATCCCATCGTTAGCCAGGCACGTATTAGGCTTACACCTACACCTCTACAGCATGTACCGACCAACCTAAAGCCAACAGATACATGCAAATTACATATCATGAATTGGAAGACGGGCATCACAGTTGAGGTATGTACGTCACTGGGTCCTTCATTGATAGGTTTACCAGATTCCATACTTTTCGCAGACATCGTTCGGCACAAGCCCTACTGAAAGCTTCCAATTCCTGGATGAGGAAACCTTGCTTGTTTCAGAGTCAAATGGGCGGGACTGGAGCCAACTGAAGCTATTTAGCCTGAAACGCGGAGAATTAAGGTCCTTCAGAGGCCGAGGCCAGAGCCCTACTATCGACGTTGGGAACTCTAAACTCCCAGAGTATCCCAAACGAATCCTTATCATACCAAGCACCCCGATCGAACCTCTGGATCAATTGACATTCGCCCATGATCACAAAGAGCGTGTCATAGGCTTACGATACCAGTACCGAAGGAGAAAGGAAATAATCGTGCTTACGACCAAGACCATGCTGCAACGAGGGAAGCCTTCTGATTTCTTGTACCTCGATCTTGGGCTTTCACTTGGGATTTCAGCAGGAGACTTTGCGATCAACGGAACCCGTCTTACCTACAGTGTCGGTGACGCGCAGACAGGACGAAACCTCTATGTCCATGATTTCAACCCCTTTGCTTCTCAGAACATCCTCCAGGGCAGCCAAGAAAAACATATAGTTAGTTCTCGGGTTCCGAACTGGGAAACTGTGTCAACCCGCTGTGATATAAACATTTTGGAAGGGCAAAATTCCGTGATTACCCAGCTGACTGCTCCCATGGTAGGACTTACGCATTACTTCGTGGATCACGACAATCTCGTGACAGTTTTGGTAAATACCTACTTCTGCTAAAGGCGTTGTTCGATCTAATACGCTGGGTTTCAGGATCCACTCTCGGCCCTCGGTCAAACTGGACCTCCCTTGGTATCGTATTACCTCTTCTAGCAGGGGTCATATCAACACATACATGGACTCTGTGCGATCGAATCCTGCCTACCCTTGCTTCTATAACTTTGCTCCCGCCCTTGTTTATGTGCTTTCTCTTCAAACTACAAGAACAAATTCTATCAGATGAAATATCCCAACCTTGCCATCAAACAAACCAAATTTCATTGGACATCGTCGAAGATTTAAGGTCAACATGCGCAACACGATACCGAGATTGTATGTCACCTAAACGAAAAGGCGACCTAACCGTCAGAATAAGCAGGACATCGAGTATTGCTTCCAACAGTTTTGCACGTGATGGAGCCAAAGACATGTTTCTTGAACTTTGAGAGACATTGGTTTTTTCCCAAAAATATATGAAACATTGCAACCATATCCAGAACAGATTCTGTAGTCTGCAATCCGCCGATACTCTATTCTCAAAACAAGATGGTAAGGTAAATGCCCTCTCGTCGAAGCTTGTTCTAACAAGGAATAATTTAGATTGTCAGAGTAGGAATTAATGGGTGGGTAACATCATAGTATATACGGACATTGCAACTCTTCTCATATTTTCAACATTGCAACTCCTCATATTTTCACCTCAAAACTCCACAGTTTCGGTAAGCTCTTGACTCTAAAGTCGCGGCCATGTACCGAGTGATTCCTGAGGTCGCATTGGACGAATCGTGCTGCGAAATGCGCTCGAGCTGGGTAATATGGAAGTTGTGGCCGTCAACGAGTATGCATATCGCGCCATGATTCCCTCGAATCATACTAATCAGCCCGCAGCCCATTTATCAATCTTGAATATATGGTGAGTGTGTACTATAAAAAACCGGCGGTTCCTGATGTTTTATTAGGTGTACATGTTCAAATATGATTCCGTTCATGGTCGTTTCAACGGAACGGTTGAGGCGAAAAACGGGAAACTTTACATCAGCGGGAAGCCCATCCATGTCTTCAACGAGAAGAACCCCGAAGATATAAAATGGGGGTCCGTTGGCGCTGATTACATTGTTGAATCCGCTGTATGGACAAAATTCTTGTCTGTGATTCTCACTAATTTTTCGGCCAGGGTGTATTCACCCATAAAGAGAAGTACGCTTATCTTTAACATGGATCATTTCGCTTGCTAATTAAGCACGCACAGAGCCGAACTCCATCTGAAAGGGGGTGCCAAAAAGGTCATCATTTCCGCGCCATCGCCCGACGCACCAATGTACGTCTGTGGCGTGAACCTCGACAAATATGACCCGTCCCACAACGTGGTATGGGACTAAGAAAAATTCTTTCCCAACGCGCCTTAGTCCATTTATAGATTTCAAATGCATCATGCACCACGAATTGCCTTGCTCCACTCGCGAAAATCGTTCATGACAAGTATGGCATTGTCGAGGGCTTGATGACCACTGTCCACTCTACCACTGCAAGTCAAAAGACTGTGGATGGACCTTCAAACAAGGATTGGCGGGGCGGTCGTAGCGTAGCCAACAATATCATTCCCTCATCGACTGGAGCAGCCAAGGCTGTTGGCAAAGTCATCCCCTCGTTAAACGGAAAAATTACGTGAGGGAAACAGTTTGAACATAGATTCAATAACTAAGATCAATATTCAGCGGTTTGGCCTTCCGTGTACCTACTCTTGACGTGTCTGTTGTGGACCTCGTTGTGCGTCTCGAGAAAGGGACAACATACGAAGACATCACGAAAACCTTTGAAGATGCCGCGCGCGGACCTTATAAAGGCATTATCGGCTTCACTGATGAGGATGTTGTATCATCCGATTTCGTTGGCAGTAATGATTCTTCCATCTTCGATGCACGAGGCGGCATCATGCTCAATCCAACCTTTGTCAAGCTAATTTCATGGTACGACAATGAATGGGGTTATTCGCGCCGTGTTTGTGACTTGATTACATTCATCGCTAGCGTGGATTCTAAGAGCGGACGTATGTAGATATATATTGCAATGCAGCCATGTATTCTAATCCCTTCTCAACACGAATTCCCCTTGATCCATCTAACCAGGAGAATGAATCGAAGCGTCTGTTGTGCGGCCGCGGATTTCTCAGGACTCGTTCAAAACCGGTCGTAGCTGCAATTCCGTCCGTCAACACCTTGGAAAGGTAACACGCGCAAATACCAGGTGCAGAGGGTCGTCGGCGATACGAAGAAACCGGACGATCTGGATTCCTCTGGCATTACCGCTGAGGTGGGTCTGGACGTTGTCCGATATCAAGGGGTAAGAAAGTTCATCGGGGGAAGACGGATCTCAAGCAGCATTGGCTTGAGTGTAGCAAAAGCATAAAGAAAATACGGAATACCGAAAGTCAGAAGTGGTAAAATCGAGCGATCAAGCGTACTGTCGGTACGAAGTAAACGTTGTTGAGCAAAAACTCTTGCTCTCCCACGAGTCTACTGTAATTGGGGGTTTGGCGTTTCGGGCGCCACATTCCGAATGTGTCAACGGAGATGGTGATTGGTCAAGTGATGATACTGATCTGCGATAGCGAACATTTAAAGCCCAGATTCTTGTCCTTCTCCTTCGCCCGCTCTTACATCTTTTCACCTTACTCTAGATTCTATAACTCATCGATATGGTCAGTCCTACTTTGGGTTCGAGGGATGTCATCTTCACTCACTATTTTCAAGGTTAACGTTGGTATCAATGGGTACGGTTTTTTAATCGGAGGATATCGATGATCTCTAGCTCATCGCGGATTCTAACGTCAACAGATTTGGTGAGTTATTGAATGGTGTCACAAGTGGTTATCTCATCCTTCCTAGGCCGTATCGGCCGTATCGTATTTCGAAACGCCCTGGAGTTGGGCAACCTCAATATCGTTGCCGTGAACGAGTACGCCTTACAGCCTCTCCCATCTTTATCATTTTAACTCAAGGCTCTTCAGCCCTTTCATCGATCTTGAATATATGGTTAGTCTTCCACTTATCCTCACAGTATAGGTTTGTCACGTCACCTCTCCCCTCTAATAAGGTGTATATGTTCAAATACGATTCCGTTCATGGACGTTTCAAAGGGACAGTTGAAGCCAAGGATGGTCAACTTTGGATCCAGGGAAAGCCTATCAAGGTCTTTGCTGAGAGGGATCCCGCCGCAATTCCTTGGGGTTCTGCTGGTGCCGACTACGTTGTTGAATCCACTGTAAGTTGGACGTGGTTGATGAATGTTCCATGTTTCATCGTTTATACAGGGTGTCTTCACCACCATTGACAAGTAAATTCTCTTACCTTGATCGGGGCAGCTGCAGTTGTATTCACACCATTTTTCCAGGGCCCAAGCACATCTGAAAGGTGGTGCCAAGAAAGTCATAATCTCCGCCCCCTCCGCAGATGCCCCCATGTTTGTATGCGGTGTTAACTTGGACGCGTATGATCCCAAGTACACTGTTGTAAGTGCGGTTTTGAATGATGGCAATCGTCATCTTAGCTTTTGTTGTAATTTTCCTAGATCTCGAACGCATCATGCACAACGAACTGCCTTGCGCCTCTTGCCAAGATTATTCACGACAAGTTTACAATTATTGAAGGGCTGATGACAACTGTTCATGCCACAACAGCCACCCAAAAGACCGTCGATGGTCCATCATCCAAGGACTGGCGTGGTGGACGCAGTGTCAACAACAACATCATTCCCTCTTCCACTGGTGCAGCCAAAGCCGTTGGAAAAGTCATTCCTTCTTTGAATGGAAAGCTCACGTATGTGCATATCCTAATCAAAACACAGTAAGCCTAATTTTATGCTTTGAAGTGGTCTAGCATTCCGCGTACCCACGCTCGATGTTTCCGTTGTCGATCTCGTCGTGCGCATTGAGAAAAGCGCAACATATGACGAAATCAAGGCTGCCGTCAAAGAGGCTTCCGAGGGTCCATACAAGGGCATCATGGGATACACCGATGAGCAGGTTGTTTCTACCGATTTCATCGGCGATACCTCCTCTTCCATCTTCGACGCAAGGGCCGGAATTCAGCTCAACTCCAACTTCGTGAAGCTGATCTCCTGGTACGACAACGAGTGGGGTTACTCTCGTCGCGTGTGCGACCTCCTCCTGTACGCCGCTGCTCAGGATGCCAAGCAGTAAATGCAGTCAGCTAAGGCTCTGTGTTCGTTGTTCGACCTCAAAAGGACCAATGAAAAGATTGTAACGTGTTAGAAAGTTGTACCTGTTTATCCAGAACTATTATCGTAATCCGTAGAAAAACTTTGTACCAAAATAGGAGTTCTTGTCCTTGTGGCCTCAACCAATTACTAGAAATTAGTTGACATGCTGAAAGTACGATATGGTGTAGCGGCTCGCTGTTTCGTTGGGTTGATTCAGCATGTAGATTCTGGAGTAAGACAGCCCAACTCACGCGGTAGTAGCTGTGAATAGTCATACATCATGATGCAACAGATGAATCATCGTCGAGCTTAGCGACCGCTGATAATTACCATGTTCCGAGGGATGCCGGGGTGGGTGGGAAAAGGGTTGAGTCCGATATCGAAATTGGGGGCGGCTCTGCAGGCGTGACCTTGTTGATTCGCGTAGTGAAGCTTTGAAAATGGGGAGAGCTGAGGTCTAGAGCTTGGTGGCGCTATTATAATCATGTCGTTCAGCGCACGCGTTATGCTTCGTCAACGACGTCCCTGGTCAAAGTCGCTTGTGAAGCGTAGGTTTAGGGTGGGCCCGAATGGGCGAAAGCGTTCATTGAGAAACCTTGTGGGCACTTGTGGGCGATGTCATTATACTCGGTCACATGACTGAGCGCGTCGTGTTGAAAATTCGCGTTACGCTTGGTGTGACACATATGAACAAGAATCTCTGTTCTCGCCCACGACTATCTATGCACCTGGTGCTTCCCCGCCAACGTTGACGAGTTTAGCTGCTTCTCGAAACTAAAGTTAAATCACGGGCAATATACATACATAAGGCCAGCCAGGAATGTGGTCGAAAATCAGCAATGTTCTCAAGCCTCGTCATGTCCACGAAGAGGAACCAACTTCTTCACAGGGGGAAGTAATCTCCAAGGTCCTGGAGCAGCATCCCAACATGTCGATGTTTCATACTCACAACGCGGATGATCTGCCTGCCCCAAGGGTGAACTCAACCACCACACCAGATTTCCCGGCGAAACATAGTCGGCGGGGGATGTTCAAGCGCATGTCTAAACCGGCACTCAAGGATGAACTTGAACCAATAAGAGCAACTTCACCTCTGACACTGCCGAAGAAGGTTAGATCTCCTCTCAACTTCAATGGCAATCGTAAGTCATATTTCGACCTAAGAACAAGCCAGAACTCACCTTCAATAAAAAGATTCACAACTATCTCTGGCTCCTAGCTCATCTGCAATGAGCTCTATGCCATCTCTAGAAAATCCACTGAAACGCCCCTCAACATCAGAGGGGCGACCTCGCCCTTCGGAAGAAACGGCACGGCCCTCGCAGACGCTTCGTCGTCCATCATTGGATATGTTGCGCATAGAGTCATCAAGAACCTCTCAAGATTCTACCCGCTCGAAGGGGTCACCCCAAACCTCTGAGGAGACACCAATTACCCCGGGAGCCGATCCAAGGTTTAGTTCTGTCCGTTCTATCCTACGGGACCCAAAAACACCAGGAACGGGTCAGAATGTTCGATTCTTCTCTCGTGACGCCTACAAGGTGATCAGTGCAGAGCAATCAATGGATATGGATTACAAACCACTTCCACTGCCTCCAGCCGACGAGCCATTAACATTCCTTGATCGCCTGAATCAAGCCCTTCCAATGCATGGCACTGCACCTGCTGCCGTCACACGCGCAGCTTCTAAATCGAGCCTTAAACCCTCTAGGCCCACCGTAACTGAAGTATTTTCACCCATGAACAGCGCCAGCAATTCGTTCAACCTGCCCCAAGCTCCCCAGCAGACTTCGAGCGACTCCATGTCGCTAACGAACCCATTACCATCATCCGATCTTTCAAATATTTTCGATATGTCGCATCAGCTTGAGCTTCCTGCTTTCCCTCAAGGTCTGAGTTTCGACGTCGATACACCGATGCTGGACTCTGCATTGGAGTTTAATACATCTGCTGAGGCCGATGCACAAGCTGCTAATGGCGCTACTCAGATGACTTCCACTCCCTACCGGCCCAAAGCCAACTCAAAGGGGAAGGAAAAGGAGCAAGAACCTGAACTTCCTACAGCTGGGGGGGATCCCCTCAAACCTGATGAGGACAAGGAAAATGAGCCTCCATCTATGCCAATCGACGAAACCATCTTTCATGCCAAAGAAAAATCCCCCCGATTTCCTGCCCCGTTGCATGATCGTAGCCAATCTTTTAGCTTTGGCCAAACCGTGTTTTATTCCATGGCTGCGAATTCGACAAGTTCTCCCAAGGCTTCTCCCAACTCTTCCTCTGCATACCCATCGAGTGATCTCAAGGGCGACGATTTACCTTCGAGTTCAACCTCGCCTGCGTCGCTGAAGCATAGGGGCCGGGCTTTAAGCGATACAGTCTTTCAATCCATGCTACGTAATGTTCCAAAACCTCCAGAGGCTGACATCAACGATGAATCCTCAACTGACCTGGTTGTATACAACGGAGGTGCCACTGAGCCCGACCCCTTTAGTGCCAACGCGAACACGTACTACACACCTCAAACAATGATTCCTACTACACCTCCACAAGGCGCTCCAAGGCACTCTAGAAAAACGTCCAAAGAAGAAAACATCATTTTCTCGTTACAAACTCAACTAGCCCTCCAGACTGAGCTCTGCAGCCAGTACGAGACGGACTTGCGGGCTCGAGATGAACTCGTCGAGATCCTCGGAAAGAAGCTGGCGGATGCGGAAAAGGAGGAGAGCAGACGTAAGCTTGCGCTGCGAAATTGGAAGAAGAAGGTCCAAGAACTTGAGCGTGCATGTCGGCATCTCGAGGAGGAGGTCGAAGGTTCTCGACAAGAGAGTATGGAACGCAGTCTCATGGACGAAGCAAGTGGTGAAGCCTTGCGTATGCTTCACCGACAGATAGCAGGCTTAGAGCGAGAGAGGTCAGAGTGGTCAAAGAAGGAACAGGTATTGAGAGATGAAGTTGACACGCTCGAATCCCTCGTTAAGGACCGAAGCGAGGATGTTATGAACCTTAAGGAAGTCCTTTGGAGTCGTGACGAAAGCGAGCGCGAACTGAAGGAGGGTATTCGAGAAGCGAAAGAGCAGATTGAAATGATGGGCAATGTCAGCGTTGGCATGGTTGATATCGAGGAACTTAGGCGACTTGCGATTGAAAAGGAGAGTAATGGTGACACGCAACGGCTTCAAACCCATCTTGTCGAGGTTCGCTGGGAACAGGAGAAGCAAGAGCTCGTTAACAAGATCGAAAACTTGGAGGTTGCGGAATCAGGACTTCGCGAACAATTGGATAACCTCGGCCAGCGACTTGAGGCGAAGGACGAAGAGCTTGCTGTTCTCAAGGGCGAATTGGAAGCACAATGGGGTCACACCGAACAAAGCACTGATAAGCTGGCAACATTGACAAAGGAGAAGCTTGCGTTGGAAGCCGAACGAGATGCTTTCAAGCATGAGGCTGAGGAGTCGGAAATGAGGATAGCAGACATGGAACAAGAGTGGAACGAAAGCGAAAATAGGCGCAACGGACTCGAAGCAGATGTTCAGGAGGTTTGGGCGGCGAAAGAGGCACTGGGGAAGGAAAAGGAAGACGTGCGTGTTTCAAATTTCCTTGGTCGCATTCGATGTTGATTGACACTGCCGTAGCTCGAAGCCCAACTACACATAGAGCGGGAGCACGCCGAAAATCTCACTAGCGCCCTCCAGGACTGTGAACGACGGCTTTCGGATGCCGAGCAAGAACGACAGTTTGCAGTTGAAAATGTTACACGCCTGGAAGAAAATCTCAAGCGGCGAGATCAGGAACTCGATGAGTATTCCCAACGTATCATTCAACGTGCAGCAGAATCAGAACACCTCCGTGAACAAATCAGCCATCTTAAGAGAGAGCACGCTCAAGTGGTGAGCGCTCAGGACAGGGCTTTGGAGGATGCCGCTGGTATAGAAAGTCAAGCGCGCTCCCAGATTGAGGAGTTTGTAAGGCAGAAGGCAGAAGCGGATGTGGAAGTCAAGAGCGCACGGGATCGCGTTTCAATCCTCAACGATGAAGTCGAGCGGCTCAGACGACAGGTTCACGACCTTCAACAAGAGAGTGCAGACAAGGAGGTCAAACTCGTGCAAGTGACCAAGCAACGTGCACAAGACAAGGAGGACCTCCAAGGGCTAAACATTGCGCTTGATTCGAAACAACAGGAATTAGAATTGGTATTCATATACTTCCCTGCATTTTTGAAAAACTAACAACGAATTTTTTGTAGTTGAAAAGACGTATTGGTGTTCGGGGAACTGCCGGCAGTACTCCTGCTCAAGCGTCGAAAGTGGCAAACCGCCGTGACTCTGCAGTCTTCAATGCGACTCCCAATCATTCGCGTCCACCCTCAGTGATCTCGGATTCTGGATTAGAAAGTGTTCCGGGACGAAAGGAGCGGAAACTGTCATCGGAAGGACAGTCGTCCGCAAAACCCGTAGCACTTGGAAAGAGCTCCAAGGCGAACAGTAACGCCTTCTCAATGCCTGCAACAACGTCTTCCAAGAGTGCACTCCGATCCGTAGAGGGCTCGATGGGCCCCCCTCCTACGGTTCCTCGCGGGTCGTTCGCGGGTACACCAACTCCTACTTCCAGAATCACGTCCCTGTCTCGATCATCGTCTGCAAAAGCCGTACACAATTCAACTCCTGTGCCACACCGTCGAGTTTCATCTGTAAATCTTGAACAAGCTCAAACAAGGAAGAAGCCATCCCGGCCGAGCGTCACCAGTCCTACTGTGTCTGAGCTCGATGAAAAGGAGAATATCGACGACACTTCCCGGCGGCGAAGTTTGATCTCAACTCCCGTTTAATTTATTGCCTTTCGTTCATCAAATTTTGGACACTGATACCTCCGTTTGACCTTTCTTGAACGTATTCACCGCTTTCGTTGTTAACACGTTAAACGTCTCCGATGCTTGTTCCTTTGTCGCTGTGAAATCACACACGCCCTCATCGCATTCTCTCCTTATGTACTCGTCGATATGATTCATATGTCTTACCCATGAAGTCCCCTCCATCTCATCCAAAATTATTGAGAATTAGCATTTTTCTACCTCTGCTCTTACCGCTGTATATTGATTGTATCGATATCAAGTCTACATTGTTTTTTTCTGATTCTCGGTTTCTCCATGTGGCCTGCACCACCCCTGAAGTAATTTGGCCTCAACGTGTTCTTCCTCGATCAAGATCTCTGATTTCCAGAACGATGGACTACGTGCATAATGATCTACACTAGTATGTATGATGACAGTTGCAGTGTCTGATGCTACACACGGGTGATGCTATGCTCTGAACAGAGATATGGCTGTGAGCTATAATCCATGGAAAATCCTAATTGCGTCGTGAATAAAACTCCTGTAGAGATCATGGCGGGTATCCTTAGATTTTGCATATTTAAAATGATCCTGCAGGTCTGCAACCTATGTTCAGCGGGATAGACATGAATGCACTATGAGCTTACAGCGATTGACATAAGTGAAATCGGCCAGCTAGTCCTCGTCCATGTTAAGTGAGAAGGCAATGAATGGCATAGGACGGTTCTTACAAAAACACCACATGTGCCGCAAGGCTCTTTGCGAATGAATAAGGGATGCTGATGCAGAATATAGCTAGCGATGTCAGAAGGGGCCCTTGGGTTTATCAACTATTACTCACTGCAAAGCAAACCGAATACACATCCCCCATCACGAACCATCACAGTCACGACTGGTGTCGTGCCCCATCCCACCTTCCTCTTCCTGAAAGTCATCGCCCAAAGTATAGCATGCGTGACGAGTACACCAGCGCTTGAGTAAGGTCGACCATGTCAAGGAGATTCGAATGGCTACCAAATGGAAGACCTACCCGAAAATGAGAACATCATAAGGCGCTCCATGTCCAGTGCAGCTGTTGTCAAAATCAAGCTGAGAAACCGTGCGCAGGCCGATGACGAGGGCAATGGCGACATCCACTGCGAAGATTGTCATCAAACAGACGGCTATGGTGCGCTGTTGGCGATATAACGCATAAACTGCGGGTCTCTTTAGTTTCAAACAGCTTAAGTCAACTTGTTACTCACCTCGTAACATAAGAATAGCTTCTAGAGCAGACAATATTGCCTGGGCAGAAAATAATTGAAAGTATAACCATGTCTGGCAGAAACCTTGAGGTACAGGGATCTGGGATAGAGGGCTGAATACAAGATAACAGTTTATGCTGAGCGAAAGGGTAAACTTAGATCCGAATAAGATACTGAGACTCTACCATTGCACGGCTAGCCCAAAGTAACGAGAAAACAGATAGATACAGGTGATTAATCCCCAAGGATTCCTGATCGAGGCTACCTCGTCAATTCCAGAGAAAGGGAAGCATTTCTGCCTGACGCACTTCCAGATGAGTCGATATTCATGAGCACAGGTCGCCCCTGCTTCCAGCAGTACAAGCAACAGCGCTCCCACTTGTTCGGTGTCGTCAGCTGCTTTGGTTACGATCAAACTGTTCTGAACGACGTACGTGACGATGCATTTCTAACATAGAGCATCTCCCAAGGTATTGCCTCGATAGCGGTCAACATCATAGAGGCCAATGAGCGTCGTGGGCAAGAGCAGAATCATGCTTGATCCCCGATGGGAGCGACCAAGTCCGGAAGCACTTCTAGTTATGATAGAAGTTCGCCGTGAGAGTGTACAGGGAATAACGACCATTTCTAGGTCAATTTACGAGGAATTTTATTAAAGAAGGACAGGCGTCAACGCAGATTACCTCCGGTGAGTAGAAAACCCACTCAAGCGGTGAAAGGAGTGTGAAAAAGGGTTTACACAGACTGACTTCCCTAGACATTTGCGCATCCGTTACTCTGGACATCCCCCGAAATAAGTCCCTGGGACGACCCAAGAGCAGCAGGAGCTCTGCATACCGCATAAACGGGAAAAGAGCCGCTCTCCAACCGAGTCCTATGAATCTTTTAAGCCCTCACATGCTTCACAGCAACTGAGGTAACCCAAAATGTTGATCGTCCAGGTCGAACCCATGATTATTTTGAGAGAACCTGACCTGCCTCGTGGATACCTCATCGCGTGGATGCGAACGCCCGTCCAAAAATAAGACCGAAGTACATAGATGCAGCTAAAATTGGAAGGCGTGTAGTATCTCGCTGTGTCCCCTTTTGTCATAGTAGCTTTCAATCATAGTCACCCTCGATGTATTCGTTCGACTTCTGTTGCCTGATCCACGAAACTGCGTATAGCGTGCCAGGTGCCGTAGATGTGAGGCAACATGTCGACATCCTCTAAGATATGAAGCTGAACTATTTTTCACGCGACATCAAATTAGGTCAGCTACCACGACTTTGGCCAGCTGCAATCACACTACTGTCGAGGTTATGCCAGTCATCTTACATGTGCTTGGAACCGGGAAATCTTTCGTCAGCACACAATAGGATATGAGCACAGCTTCCAATGGACTACATGTATTGTTCACCAATCACATCCTCAAGGGAGCTTACATTATAAAATACGATATTGCCAACTATCCCCATAGCCTGGAGAGACTCACCCAACTTGGGACCCTACTCTTGGCTGTCTCACTCCGGCACCGTGTCGCTCACTGGGGAGGGATTAGACACTGGAGAGGATGGTGATAGAGAGCTTATTTTCTCAGGGTATAAACCCTTCTTCAGGCGAGAGTTTTCGAATCTGGCTACGGTGTGTTTTCAAGGTCCCTCCAAATGCACCAATCCCTGAAATGACTACCCTGGATAAGTTTTGCGTTTAGTATCATGAAATGTGCTTTGTTATAGGTTCTCGGTGCCAGGCATTTTAGTGGCGTACACGACAAGGATTGTGCTCTAGCATAGCGACGGCTTTCAATGCTCCTCTTTTGCTTGGTGGGCCCGCAACGTACGTTTTGTCTGGAACCTTTTTTGACTTGGCTATCACCGAGAGGTCGTTTGGTATTGGATATTGGGTGCCTCAATTTGCTTTACACTGGAGCAAGCATCGCTGAAATTGTCAGCACATACCCTACTCGTGGCGGACTGTAAGGAACCTCCATCGGTCCATATATCAGTCAGACTTCAGACGCACTAGACACATATACTGCTTCGACTCAGTCCCAGCCTAATCGAGGGCCAAATTGCGAGTTATCCTCATGGAATTTGGGCTTGCCAACATGGTTTTGGCTGCTTCTAGCATTGGGGTTTTCGACTAATTCCCCTCGTCCCTACGTTGGTCTGACTGACTTGCCCCAGGGTTGTTAGAATGGATGTTAACGAAATCCTTCCGTTTAATGATCTGGTCTCACTCACCCTCTCAACAGGGAAAGGTTGTAGGACTCTTTGGTTTTCCATGGGATTCTGGTAACAACCTATGCTGCTCCACTGTGCTAGTTTATATCTAACAGAATTCCCTGGCCACCAAATACCTTGTGTATCCAACGAAAGTATTCGCTATCTCGATCTTGGAACAACCCGTCGTCATAGCCATTTAGTTTCATAGGCCAAGGTTAGTGATGCCATGCTCCTCGCACTCCCAGTGGGGATCTATTTCATGGCCCCATTCTGACGGCAAAACAAGTGGTACTATCTCCTGCTAACTACTTTAAGTGACAGTCATCTGTGAACGCTATTACTCACACGAGTTGTTTGTCAAATTGAGGTAGGCTAACAGGTTTCAGCTCCCACAACTTCACCCAGATATAAAGCAGCAGGGGATGTGGATTATCACAGGAATCTATGCAACGGAGGCCTGCGCAATCAATTTATGACGGAACCGAGCAGAAAGTTGGGGCTGGGCTACGAGCAAACGCCACGGACATAGAAGAAATACGACCACAAATGAGTTGGAACCGAGAGGGTCATATTGGCGGTTGGAGCAACAAGTGCGGTAAGGATTTCTCTCTGATCCTCCCCTGAATCAAGTTCACAGGTATATAGAGTGGAGGCCTTTTTTTTTTGAGGAACTTTGCTTCCGACGCAGGTTTATGCTCGGACTGATAGGCATATTCGAGGTAAGCACTTTCATAATTTTTCTCTTCACGCCAAGTTCTCAACGCGCCTTAGACCCTGCCTCGAAGCCGCCTGTCCATGGAGAAACCGAGAGCCCTGGCTTTATAACAATCCAGTCAAAGCGGCCTCATGAGTCAACCTTTGGACATGAACCTCCCCCCCTCATGTACAACTTGGAGCATTCGATATGGGTGATTGGGAAGGGTCTGATGATAATTCGTACTACGGATTCGATTGCTATAGCTATGTAGCATCTCCAGATTCGCCGCGGGACCAGGCCACTCGCTCACTGCTTGATGCGAGCGGATAAATCGTCTCAGGTGTTAATGTATATTAGAATATTGAGGGAACTTGGTCACGGTGTATGTTAGTAAGTTACTGTAAGTGTAAGCACCTCGGGCTTGACCTGAATACTACAGTATCATCGCCAAGCAACACAATCGGACATCATGATACGTGTCAATGAGGCAATGAACAAGTGCTATCGTTGCCGAAAGCCGAGTCTATGGCAACTTGGAATATTGTTCACGGCTGCTTTTGCATTTGGCCTATTCACGTTCCTCAGCCGCCAGTTCGCGCAGACACGGTATATATTGTGCTCCCAGGCTGGTATCTATACTGTCGATGAAGTGTATCCAAGGGTGGATTGTATTGCCGTGCACGGGTCGCAGATTGTGGATACAGGAGCGTTAGGTGGGTGACCGCTTTACTTATCGAGCACGCTGGCAGGAGGATGAATGTCGAGTGTGGTAGATGACTTGGCATGGCCGTATTCATCAACATCTATGCCTATGGTACCAGCGTGGCTGAGTCCGCTCCGAGCCTTAACTTATAGACATCTACGCGTCATTCATCTTGACCCCAAATTTATCGTAGTGCCGGGCTTGGCAGGTGAAGATAGAATTTTCTTTGATTAGCGATGTTGAACCTCGCTAGACTCTCATGCACATATCATTGAGAATGGATGGATGGCACAACTCCCATTACAGTTGACGGAATCTCTTGATGGTGAGTGAACCTATATCTTACGCCAATTGTGCACCATTACCGAACCCTTGCTAGATCTTATTCAAAAAGTCAGGACTTATATTCTCGAGCATCCAGCGGTGCATTACAATACCTCTCGATGGATTGAAGGCATGGGGTGGGATCAAACGAGGTGGACGGGTGGTCAATTCCCTACTGCGGTGAGCTGCTTATAATCTTATTCTTCCTGACATGGACTTGGACTCATACAAAAACGCACAGGCCGACTTGGAACAGGACACCCTATTGGCAGGCCGCCCTATATCTCTCACTCGCGTTGATGGGCATGCCCGGTGGGTATCCCCACGCGTGCTTGAATTAATGGGCGACCTCCCCGATCGTGTTGAAGGTGGAACCATTGTCCGTGATGAACATGGGAAGCCGACAGGTAGGGTCTGTCCAGTAACGACCCATACTACCTCGAGGATCTAAGTTTCGTTCACATGGATGCCAAACTCATATGATTATAGGGATATTCATTGACAATGCGATGGATCTCATTCCATCTCCTGCCTGGGACGACGTACAACTCTCGGAATTCTTCGATAACACATTGGCACAAGCGCTTTCCTTTGGACTGACTTCAATTCACGATGCTGGCACAAGCCCTCAACAAATCGATTTCTTCAAAAGGCAAGCTCAAAACGTATAATCTGTTGGGTCTCTGTTAGCTTATTACGACCTACGATGCTATTAAGGAAAGCTGAAGAAGGCAAATTACAGGTCGCTAAAGAACTATCTCCTCCCAGCCTGCGAATACTGATGAGGGAGACAGAACCGCTTGTATGTCATGGGAAAAGTACATTCCAACGAGTACTGGGGCTCTCAGATCCCTCGCCTTATCAATTATGGGAAACACGGTAGGCTCAATGTAAGAAGCATCAAGTTGGTCGCTGATGGTAAGCATACCTTTGAATTCCATGAGCTGACTTTTATTGGTTCCCGCCAGGCGCTCTTGGGTCATGGGGTGCCGCCTTGCTACAGCCGTATAGCGACGACCCCTCTGAACAAGGGAAGCTGCTTATACCCGAGGAAACTCTCCAAATGCTTGTGCGGAACTTTTGGAGAGATGGTTGGGGCGTGGTGAGTATGTGCCTTGACCTACGTTGCCGAGAGCTCCGTACTTCACGTCGGGCTAAAAGCACTTGCACGAGGCGAGTATGTCTCAATGAGCCCTCTTGCAGAATATACATTGCATTGGGGACCGCGCAAACCATGTTGTATTGGACATTTTCGAGGAAATCCTAACCAAAGATGGCGGCAACATGTCATCTTGGAGACCACGCATTGAGCACGCCCAGATTCTGAGCCAAAGCGACTTGGATAGGATCGCGAAACTCGGCAGTGAGCCGATCCTCGTAGTTCACGGTTGAGAATTTACTAATGATTAACATGCCAGTCATTGCCAGTGTCCAGCCAACACATGCGTGAGTATCCTTGTCTTCTGTCATATCGTAAGGTGTCACCATATATATATGTACAAACAGGACGTCTGATATGCGTTATGCCGAAGCGCGCCTCGTATGTTTGGTCATGCAGCCATATCTCCTTCCTAACCTGACGCCAGGGGCCTGAACGAATCAAAGGCGCCTACGCATATCAAACTCTGTTGAGGTGAGGGTCTATCTTATTCAATTGGCCGGTGCTATACGCTCACTATCGCTGCCCTTGGCGTGCAAGAGCCTCACCAGTCAACGTCCTCCCACTCGGATCAGATTTTCCTGTTGAAGGCGTGAACCCCCTTCTCGGATTCTACGCAGCCGTCACGCGACGTGACCCCGACGGCTGGTCTCCTCATGGGCCCACCGGTTGGCAAGTTATCTTTCTTCCGCCATCTTCCGGGGGAGGCCTTATCGTTTACACATCTTTTGCGCAGGTTCCCGTCGGAAAAACTGACGCGAGAGCAGGCACTGAAAGGGATGACTCTCGATGCTGCTTATGCATCCTTTTCTGAAGATCAAATCGGGTCGCTCAGGCCCGCGAAAAAGGCGGATTTCGTCGTTCTAGATCGGGATATCATGTTGGTGGCGGAGAGTGAGATATTGGGCGCGAAAGTGATTGCAACTGTTGTTGATGGCCAGGTTGTTTATGGAAGGCTATAGAGGGAACAAAAGATTTTGAATAACCACTCAACAATTGAGCATTTCTAGTTGATCCTGTGGCTGATGAGGCTTTGATTATTTATAGGTAAAGTTGCCCTATTAACCCGGAATCTACAGCTATTCAAGCATCCGCACCTTAACCCTGACTGTCTCCTATGATTCCCATTGTCTCCCTGTGTCACAGAATGCAGAATTCCAACAGGCTTGTCTCTCCATATTCAAAATGCCTCGTTAGCCTCAAATCAGCTTGAGCACTATATTTTTCGATAAATGGCGTTATTTAGTTAGCATACGCAACTTGGAAACATACCCAAGCTTCGCATATTCAAGGAGGGTGCGCTCTTTCGCGTTGAGGACCACAAGCATTGTCAGATCTAGATCGTAGAGCCGACCGGAGCCCGTGTTGTAGGCTTGGGTGACAAGGTCAGAAGTTTCCTGGAGACAATAACCGTAAGTGGGAAGCGAATAACCATAAGACAAAAAACTATCCACCTTTCCTTCTTTATCCCGCTCCACATGTGGAAGCACACATTCCTCTATTAAGAAATGCAGGACGATGTGGTGAGTTCCCGTTTCGATCTAGGTCGAGGAGCTGTGATACTCACGAATGAATAGCTTCGTTCCCGCGTGCATAACGTTGCGTATATTTTGCAGGATTAGTGTTGCTTCTGCATCCTGCCAGTTGTGAATGATATGCCGAAGCTAAATCGCGCCCGTTTCATTAGCACAAAGGTAAATATAGTCTGAGGACAATGCGATTCCCACATAGTAAACGTCATGGCCTTTGATCGCCTCTCGGAAGAAGTCAACAGGCACAAAGTCGACACGCTTCTCTTGAATGGCTGCTGGATATTGGGCGGTCCAGAACTATTCGCCGTCGTTCCGTTAGCCAAACCTCTCCATTTGAGAACAAGGTAGCAAATACCTGTTTCCCATGGTCAACAACCTCTGGGAGGTCACATAATGTCAACTTGAGGTGTGGATGCTGTCTCGCCAATTGGATAGTAAAGCCACCGATACCAGATCCGACATCGCAAATAGACGACCCTTCAGGTAGATCAGCCCAGGCGGATCCTGAATGAAGGTAAAGAATGGGTAACAGCTCTTGGTATAACCAATAACTGGGATACCTTTAACGGATACAGCGGATCCAGTGATATTACTCCACCCAATCATACCTTTACCGAATCTCTGTGCGTAGATTAGTAGGGCAAATAACAAAGGGGAGATGGTACAGACCTCTCGTCGTTGAGGCTGGCAAAAAGAGTTCAGTTACATGCCAATCTTGAATACCAGTGACGACCGAGCGTACATGTTCTGTGTACCAGTCCCACATAATCCCCTCTGGGTATGTGTCTTTGATAGCGTACATGAACGGGGCCTTTTGGGGCTCACGCGAAGTCGCGTACCCGGGGGATATGAAGGTTTCGTAAAGTTTAGAGATGCCACCATTATAATCTTCGGTATAAAGGCCAATCAAAGGCGATATTCCGGGCGCCAGCATGCTGAGGGAAAGTCGGTTATTTGCAAAGACGTCTGGCGCAACTTAAACGACATGTCAGTCAAGTGGGTACATCCTCTTGCGTTTTTCCAAACCCTCTTTGAAACACCCTCTCATGGACAAAAGGCGCATAACACGGACTAATTTTTCGTTGTGCATGGAAAGCTCTTTGCTCAGTTGGTTGATACACAAGCCATTTGGATGCTTGGCAAGGACTTCGGCAACGTGAGCCTCGTTTACAACACGCAGGCAGGCAGGCTCTATCGCCATGGTCATTCGCTATGAGACTGTCAATTCAGGGCATATCGATATACATTGAGCCTCAGGCTTACAGTGCATATAGTGTGTTCAGGCGATGCCAAAGTCGTGCTCAACTGCTGACATGCGCCATCAAGGATGCGGATCGCCTTCTTCAATGCCAGCATGTCGTGTGTAGAGTCCAAAGGATGTACAGAATCTGGAGATGGAACAATGTACCCCGCCTTCTCATACTCGTCCATAGCCTCACGAGCAGTGGAGACGATCAAGGAGAGCAAAGCTTCAGCCCTTGCTCTAGTCGAGTAGTTGGGGATCGATGTCGTGGACATGGTTTGCCTCTTAGAAGAGCGGATAGATTAGTTGAGAGATGTTTGAAAATTTGCTCCGAATTTATAAGGCTCCTGTTCTTGAGGTATCGAAGATCCATCATATTATTCCGACTGTCATGGAAGATTGGATGCTGTGAGCGGCACCATATCAATTGCATACCTCGTTTCTGCGAAGGGCGGTCCGTCTTAATCGACATTCTAACCTTGTGGGCTACCAATGTGTGTAACGTTTCGCATACACAACAATCCATAATGGGATGTGAGTTCTTGAATGGTTTGATCTATCAGCGAACACTGCCAACGACTAGGTTAGTATAACTGTATGACCGAATGTAACAGAATGGAGACTAAGAAAAGATATCACAGAATTGAGTTGGGCAAAGCGGGTGACAAGTGGAATGTTTATTTAGGTCAATAATAAGATGTCGACGATGTTCCCAGACCCATTGAATAGCATAGAATGCAGAATTTACCAAGAATGTTATTGTATGTTTCGAAACCCTGCAGTGTCTTCCGAGTTATGAATAAATTCCTGCTAGAACCTAGAATGTGACTCACGTGGGTTTCTTTGCCAAGTTAACGATCTTGCTGATTCTGAATGCGACCAGATGACCATTCGAGCCCAAAGCTTGAGCGTCAACGTTATAAACACTGTTTCATAACGTTGAAACAGAAAAGAGAGCCAAAACACTTGACCGGTCATGTGATGCGTACCAGATCAATGAATTTGACGTGTCGCCACGACACCAACAAGAATTTCGGAAACCGCCTCCTTGCCCAGCATTCACTACGTAGATGCTTTGATTTTACACATCCATAATACGGCCACTACTTTTCAATGCACCCCCTTCATCTTTGGAGTATTCTGCTTCTTCTCGCTCCTCAGGCAACGTTTGCAGCCGTACTCGCGATTGATTATGGCACGGAATGGACCAAGGCTTCGTTAATGAAGCCAGGAGTCCCATTTGACGTCTTGCTGAACAAGGACTCTAAACGCAAGCTACAATCTGTCGTAGGATGGAAGAAGAAGGATAGATTATTTGGGTCTGATGCTTATAACTTGGTATGTTCAATGACGAATAATCTTTGCAACCTCTGATAATGTAAAAAAGGCTGCTAGATTTCCTCGAGACTCATATCAATCTGTTAAACTCTTACAAGCCGCTCCATTTGACTCTGAAGTCGCTTCATATTACACCAAAATCTCCACAGCAAAAATGGAGGAAACATCTCGGAAGACAGTAGCCCTCGAACAAAGCGATGGCGAGGCTTGGAGCGTGGAGGAGCTTGTTGCTATGCAATTCTCTTATATCAAACAGCTCGCGGAAGGTGTTGCGGGGGAACAGGTCAAAGATGTCATTGTGACCGTCCCACAATATTACTCTCAGTTCGAACGAGACGCTGTCGCGGACGCAATCGAGATAGCAGGTTTACGCACGCTTGCCCTTATTAACGATGGTACTGCCGTCGCAGTCAATTACGCTATGACGCGCACTTTCACAACCCCAGAATACCATCTTATCTTCGATGCTGGTGCATCGTCCATTCGCGCAACAATCGCCTCCTTCACAACGGCTACGGATGCCAAGACTGGGGCGTCTGGAACGACCATCTCGATTGCGGGGGTGGGATATGATCGCACCACTGGGGGGGTTGAACTCGACAGGCGTCTCAGAGAAATCTTGGTTGGGGCCTTCAACACAAAACACAAGCGAGACATCCGGCAAGATCAGCGCGGAATGGCTAAATTATGGAAAGAGGCTCAGCGGCTCAAAGCCATACTCAGTGCAAATCAAGAAGCGACTTCAACGGTGGGTATCGCTTACTGATGTCAACAACATGTTCTGATTGTTGGTGCAGGTAGAAAGCATTGCTTGGGACATTGACTTCAAAGCTAAAGTTAGCCGGACCACATTCGAGGCCGCCTGTAGTGACTTGAAGAGTCATTTCTCAAAACCTATATATGACGCGCTTGCGAATGCTGGATTGACGCTGGTGAGTATTCTAGTTGCTTGTCCAATTCTTTGAACTCAAAACTAGATTTAGGACAACATAACCTCAGTAATCCTTACTGGTGGCAGTTCTAGGACCCCGATGATTCAAGCCGCTATTAAGAACGCGGTGGGAGAGTCAGTTACTCCGTTGGCTCACTCCGGCCTTTACTAATATACTTGTTCCAGTGATAAAATAGCCCTAAATGTTAACGCTGATGAGGCAGCAGTGTTAGGTGCGTTCATAAGCTCCATAATGAACACATCGGCTCAGCTCAATTCACAGGTGCCGCCTTGCACGGTGCTAGCCTCAGCAGGCAATTCAAGACGAAGAACATCAAAGTTAATGACATCACCGTCCATGATATTCAAGCGTCCTACTTCGCTGCGACTTCATCAACAGGAAAACCCCGGAGCATTACGACCACAATTTTCCCCGCCGGATCGAAGACTGGAACTAAAAAGACTTTGACGTTCAAACGCAAGGAAGATTTTGCGATCCATCTGGGCTACAAGACATCCGTTGCACCGTAAGGGAACGCTTATTCTATTGTAAATCATAACTGACGAACAAAGTAGTGGCTTCCCCACCCGGATGCTGGAGGCTGACCTTCAAGGTGTGACGGAGGCGATTGGTAACTTGACCGAACGTGGAGCAATTGATCCCGTGGTCAAAGCTACTGTAATGCTCTCCGAATCTGGGTTTGTGTCGGTCACAGAAGCTGTCGCATATGGTGAAATCAAAGACGACAGTCTTGCTGGTAAGTGTTCCAAGTTTTATTGTGCAAGGCGATGGTCCAACCGCTTCTAGGCAAGCTCAAGGGCCTATTCGGTGGAGGGTCTTCGTCTACCGAGGACGCTACTCAGTCCGTAGAAAATATACCGCCGCGCGACACTGATGACGCTTCATCCTCTTTATCTCCATCAGTGTCATCTACAGCTACCTCGGAACCAGCATCAGCATCCCCGTCTACAGAGCCCACCCCAGAGAAGAAGACTGCTCCTATAGAAAACACAATCTCACTCAATGTTTCTGTGTCATTCCCCACAACCCCACCCATGACTGTTGCCGAGAAAAAGACTGCCCGAGCCAGGTGCGAACACTATCTCTCCATTCTACTTATCTCATTGATGTTGATTATCGCAGACTTCGTGCGATAGACGCCGAGGAAGCCTCCAAATCCCGCAAAGAAGAAGCCCGCAATACCTTTGAAAGTTATCTATATAGACTACGCGACCTCCTCGAGGACGAGAGCCAAGATACCCCATTCAGGAAGTGCTCGCAGGAGTCCGAAAGGCAGGCCCTGAGCGAAAAATTAGACGAGTCATTCCATTGGCTGTTCGATCGCGGTGATCTCGCGGGTACCTCGCAGCTCCTGGACAAACGGATCGCACTTGAGTATGGCTCTTGCATGTTACGCCCGAGCGCACAACTTTTAATACAACTATTTTCTCCTCTAGGACTTTAGAGAAACCGATTATCCACCGGTATCAGGAAATCGAAGCCTTCCCCCAGACGCTGAACAACAGCCAGATGTGGAACTGGAGCACGCGCCTGTTCCTCACAGAGGCGCGCCAGAACCTGACTGCGGAAGCTGCGGCTGGGCTACCATCAAAGTGGACAAAAGATGAGCTCGATGCGCTGGAGAAGACGCTGCGCGAGCACGAGGCGTGGTTGAGCGAGTGGGTCGAGAAGCAGAAGAGCGTCAAGCCGAATGAGGACCCTGTTATCGAGACGACGGAGATGAAGGCCCGCGCGAAGGTCCTTGAGACGCACCTGCATAAGCTGTGGAAGAGGAAAGTGCCCAAGGTGAAGAAGGTGAAACCGACGTCGACGGTGGAAGCTGCTCCGGAGAACACGACGGTGCCTGAGCCAGAAGGCGAACCAATAGAGACACCTTCAGTAAAGGAGGGACAGGTGCCAGTGCAGCAGTCAGCACATGATGAGCTGTAGCGATAATTTTTTTTTATAGAGTTGGCATTAATTTAAATTCCGTACCATACCTCTCGCTCGGTTCAGGGAATTAAAGAGGCTCATTGAAACACGAGCCATGTATAATACAAGTATGGAAGTGAATCAGAGAACTACACCCCACGGGGTTCGATTAGTGATCCAATAATCCATTTACCAACCCAAATTCTACACCTTCGCTTCCCTACCACCAAGCTCGTCCTGCCAGCCCTTTTCCGGATCCGGCTCGCCTGGATACGTCGGGAGAGCGAACCCAGCCCGTCTATATATATACAGTGTAGAGTGCAACCTCAGCACCGCCCTAAACTCGAACGCGGCTGCCAGGATGAACGTCGCTGCGAGGAACAAACCCAATACGTCGTGGTGCTGCCAGGACGGGGCAGCGAAGTTGATGTCCTGAAAGCGGATGTACGCGCCCGCGAGGTTCACGCACCCCGCACCGATGAGGCATGATTTGGTGGCGCATGCGGTGAAGGGTGTGTCGAGGCCGGCGTTGTCGTGCGCGCCTTCCACGGGGAGAGCGTGGTGTTGTGTGTGCGTTTTCAGGGCGAGGTCTCCTATGAAAGACGCTAGCCTGGGGTGAAAGGGGTCAGCCCTGGACGCTGTATTATCTCAACAAGGTGGCGGGCAGCAATGGTCTCCCGATGTGACACTTACCATAGGTTAAAGGCGCTTATGACACCTAAGGAGATAAGTATACCGATAGAAACCAGAGAAGAGACATCATGCACCCACTCCAGCTAATAAGGAGGATATCAGTATCAACCGTATACCGAAGAGAGAAAGCCCCTTACAAGATAGTATCGATACAGATGAACTGGGACATGATTTCACTGCGGTTAGGATATGTTTCGGCTAAAGATGAGAAGGTCCTTTAAAAGAACAGGGAGCACTTTATGGAGGCTGACAGGGACCCAGGTGAGGATCGCAGACAGCTTCATTTATAGCGTCACTCATTACAACCTACTGAGTCAGTCATTGGCAGATGAACGTTAAGAATCAATATAGTCAAGGATGACGCGTCGTTCAGCCGCCTCAGGAGCAGTGGTCTGTTAAACCAATGGTGTTAAAAGCTCACAGCTGTTGGCTGAGCATCTAAGATTAGAGCTCCCATACTGTGAGTACTAGTATTTTAGACAGGCGCGCGGGAGAGCAGAGCTGTCAATAGGTGTTTTGCACATTGTTCAATAATTAAAGGGGAGATGTAAACAACCCTCAACATCATCTGCCCAAAGGGGCGGGGTGTATTATTTCCATGGCTGGCCACGGGGGGGCCATATGGCGGTATAAAGTGTGAGGGTAGCGACGATGCTAATTCTGCTATACATTACAAGTGCAAATTAATAATGACCACGATCATGCATGTGTAAGAGGCAGATGGGCAGAAGATATGTATGATGATGACGATGATAATGCTAAAACTGGAGGATGCAGGTCATGAAAGGAAAAAGACATATCCGTTGTCTTGGGAGAAAACTCGCCGTTTAATCATGGGAAGCAGGTGTGGCACCTGTTTTGCTTTTCTTGCCCCAGGCCTAAACGGCAGTGGGCGTCGCACTGTGTTCAGTCCTCTGGCTGTCCCCAGTGGGGGTCGTCTTCGCTATATAGCGGGGTAGTGACTCTATCGGCTTTGAGATCAGGTATCCTCGCAGACCTGCTGCCTTTTCGGCCTGCCGCCCGAAACCGAGGCCAGACTTGCTCGAACCCACATCTGACGCGTGTCCCTTCTCGTCACCCCCCGGCCACATGTTCGACACGAACGAGGGTGCAGAGGATACGATGGGACGCACATCCACGCCGGCGACGTGGGTGGGTAATGCGCTCTTCGCGTGTTCGCGCCACGACGTTACGGAGCGTTTGGACTTGGCAGACTCACGCCAGATCAGCCCAACAAGCACGTTGAGGCAGCCAATGGAGAAGAGGAAGAAGGCAGCGACAAGGGTAAAAGTGTCAACGCGGTGCGATAGGATAGCGGCGCCAATTCTATAGAATAGTGCGTTGATGAATAGATGTGGGTTTGATTAGCTCTAGAATTTACGCACAGCATTTGGATCAACCCAAGTGCTCCCAGACCAAAGTCCTTTCCAAGGACGGGGAAGAAGCGGTTGAAAAACGACGCTGGGAACCCCAGCTCAGAAAAAATGAGGACCACCACTTGTCCAATGATAAAAAGCCTGTTCAATACAGCCCAGAAAGCCCCCGCTGGCTGATTAGGAACTGTACTTCCACTAGGAGGGTTGTTAATTAATTTATACATTGACAATATTACAAGCGACATACGTGATATAATCGAAGTCCTGTTGAGCAGAGAGCGTACTGTTGGTGACATCGCCAGCTAGCGTCTGATTCGCGATGATTTTTCCCTGCGCCATGAAGCGGTTGACTGCCTTTACATCATTCACGAGCGTCACTACATTGCTCGCAAAGACAAGAAGCAGTGCAATGATGCTCAGAACACGGACACCGTTGAGGCCGATAAAGACATCTGCGAGAGGAGAAACGACGCGTTCAGCAAACACCCAGTCGACAAGGGAGAATGTGGCTCACAAGCACGAGGAGGTAGCATTGTCGTTGTCAGACGTAAGAGGTGGGTTGGTGAGACTCCTGAGATGGTTTGCGCGTGTAGGTCGTTAGGCTATTTACTGTGGAACCAAGAAACAAGCAG
>JASFDG010000150.1:0-41721 GCA_036937095.1 Phaeolepiota aurea
TTGTGATTCAATGAATTCATTGAATCATACTATATGGTACAGTGTATATACCTAATATAGATACTATATTATTTACCGGTTCAGCAAATTTGCTAAACCCATATCACGTGGTACACTGGGAACATGATACACTGTAACGTTAACATAGGTATGTGTATTGATAGCATCAACCAGATTGCAAAGTCCCCCATCACCTACCCAGTCTTGTGTCCCTTATTACTAGCTTCCACGACAACAAGCAGGCCTTCCTCCATGCTGACCCACAGCCCTCAGATGCAAGTGATGCCGGTTTGCTGTCAATTTCCCAGTCAACATCGGAAGAATACCAACAACTTATCTCTGCCTGCATCAATGCTGCTGTTGCACAATGGCAAGCAGAATACTCCTGTTATGTCACGCAAAAGTCGACCGCGTCATACAACTCGTACAGATCTGCTTAACGACAGATTCTGAAAATGCACTGAAACACCTTCTCGTCCTCGTTTCGGAATCTCTGGAACAGGCCGCTACTAAAATCTCAGATACCGCGACTCAAGAAACTGCTGTCCAAGCAAGGTCTTGATTTAGCCACTCCGCCATTTGATAAATTCACGCAAATCATCATCGGCCTCCATTTGCAGGTTATCCTTGGATCTAAACCAAAGGATCCTTGACCCAAGATCCGCCGAATAGGCTGTGGGTGCCAGAACTGCTCGCAGATGGACAACTTTATGTCGTCAACAGTAAAAGTAAACGAAACATTCTGCTTGCGAAAAGAGCTTAGACTGCATTTAGAGGGCCATCTCCGAGCTGCCTCCGACCTTGTGTCGTTTATCACAATTACCCAAGGAACCCCTCATGGTGTCAGTGTCACCAAAAACTCGAACTTCGTCGCACACAGCCATTGGGAAGCCAGACAAAATGATGCAAGGAAATTCTTGGCATCCGTTGGGAATGTCAATATGCTGGTGAAGATTATGGGCAATAGATACGGGGATGTCCGAAAAGCACTCGACGGAGCACAGCTGTATAGTCAGACTGAAAGGGCTTCACACCTCCTAGACGGCTCACGAGCTACGCCTTCAACGCCAGTGCAGGGTTCTCTTGACCACCCTCCCAGTGGGTCAATGTTAACCTCTGTCCCTGGAACTCTGGGTGGAAAAGTTGGTTCCCCGACGCTGATGGCAAATCCAATGTGTTCTGAGGCAGTTCCAAAGAGGAAGCGGTCACCCGTCATTCTGGGACCAGTCATAGATTTAACAGAAAACGACAGCTCCTAATCGAAAATCTTGCCTATTTTTGTCTCATCAGCATAGGGGGGGATGAGATTGAGCCCCGGTCGAAGGAATCCATTCAACTCATCCACAGTGCTGTAGCAGGTCTTCCTTGAACGAGCCTGTCCAAGATAACAAATTGGAAAGACCAACATATATATAATGAAGTAGGATCGAGGGAATCGTTGAACGTTTTGCAGTTATCCCCGTCAGATGAAACAGTATGGTCATCACCGCCTTCAGCCAGGTTTGTTGAGTTGCTAGATATTGCTGGTGGTTCTCAGAAACCATCGGGATAAACACCTTGGTAGCCTGAGAGCTTCTACATTGCTCGTTATGAAATGTTTGAAGCTTAATAAGAGCACCAACCCCCGGCCTGAAGGTTTGAAAAGTAAAAGACGTTGCTTGAATTTAATCGCGAATACCCTAAGCATTACAGGGCGCAGCCAGGCATGATGAGATTAGGATGCTAAGATCAATCGAGTTTATGATTTGAATTCGAACGTTTTTAAGCGCCGCTTGCCACATATGAGCGAAAATCCTGGATGATCATACATCGGTAATAGATGGGGATTTGAGTATATTAAGGTATGCTATCGTTTGCTCACCTTAGTGCATACTAATGAACCCCTTTGTTTAGGATTTCATCTAGTCTCTTCATGCCTGGATTTGCAAAACTTAAGGCAGAGCGTGAAGCTCGTGAAGCTCGTAAAGCTCGTAAACCATACATCTCTACTGGGGCCGCGCAACCCAAGCCCACAGATCAAACCTCAAGCGGGGCAGCATCGCATGAGGCTCCTGATGCCCAGGCTGCCTCGGTTCAACCGATTACCGATAAGCCAAATAGCATTATTGACAATGACTTGAGCGGCCTCTATTCGTCGTTGCCGGCTTCTCTCCAAGTTCGCACACAATCCAAAAGGGGGGAAGGAAGAGGGATATGGACCAAGGTTCCAAGACGGCCTGGTGTGTCATTTATTCACCCTTATGTTGCACAAATTTTTCCTTAAACGTTACAGGGGAAATACTATTTTCGACAAAGCCACATATCACAGTTTTGTCGAACCAGCATTTAAATTCATATTGCTCCACTTGTTTTGGTACTTCGACGACGTTGAAGCGTTGCACAAACTGCAAAACCCTCTACTACTGCGATTCGAAGTGTCAAAATGCTGATTGGGGCATTCATAAATATGAATGCTCCGCCTTGCAAAGATGGGTGGAAAATGCCCTTGCCAGTGCGGAAATAGGTACTCCTTCCTCAGAAAATGTTCTCCCACCCAGCGATGCTATCCGTTGCCTTGGCCGTATTTTATGGCGTAGGCAGAAACTGGGAGCCGAAAATGTTTGGGTATGTGCTCGCCTTCTTAAGAGCCACTTTCTCAACCTCCAATGTCTAGTAGTCTCGTGAGATCGATGCGATGCAATCACGTAAACCTATTCCGAACAATATTATGTGTCGATCGCTTATGTCTGTCCCTCAGATCGTGCGATTCTGCAGAAAGCGGCTAACACGAACGACTCGCAACTACACACGCATTTGGCGCATGGTCTCGTACGCTATCTCAACTTAGAATCCCCCGATGATTTGGCCCAATATGGAATACATTCTGCTGCAGATCTTGTTGACTTAGTATCTCGCGTGAGACCTGTTTTTCTGCCACGAGGTACTCTCCTAACTTGCTTCCCAGTTTACAACCAATACTTTCACGATCACGACTCCCACACTTGCTCCTCTCGGAGCATGCGTATCACCTGGAATCGCTTTAATAAACCATTCTTGTGACCCTAACGCGGTCGTGGTTTTTCCTCGTGCCTCTGGGTCGAAAGATAATGAGCCACTTATGCAGGTCATTGCCTTGAAATGCATTGGTCTTAACGAGGAGGTATGTAATTTTCTGTGACTGTTGGAGCTCGATATCGACCTATCAAGCCAGATCGTCACATCTTATATTGACAGTACTCTGCCTACCCAAGAACGTCAACGATCACTGCTTGAAACATACCACTTTGTATGTCACTGTACGCTCTGCACCGCTTCTACTCTACGAAATCATGCGGATCCTCGAGAGGCAATCTATTGCCCTAAGAAATGCGGAGGCACCTGCCCTTTGCCTACAGAAGGTGAGAGCCACCTGTCCGTGACAAATGATAGCTCTGACGTCTCGGTTCAGAGAACAGCCTCACCCGATGCACGAAATGCAAGGTTCCTGTTAAGGATACTGATGCTGTCTTGGATACACTGCGCGTTGGCCAGGAAGGTTTAAAGAAGGCAGAAAAGGTGCAATATTCTGGTGTGTGCCCTCATACCCTTCTTTACCTCTATCTACTCATCTACCCCCCTCCTTTAGACTTCAAGAAAGCCTTACAACTCACCACGAACCTTATCCCAATTCTCCTTTCTGTTGGCTTCTTACTTTCGACGCATCCCCTTCTCGCTCTATGTCGACTTCATACATCTCTCTTGATCACTACCCTGCCTTCGCCTGACACTAATGTTGAAGAAGTACATTCCCCTCAGATCACAGAGTCAGACCTATCAGTCGATCCCCTGACGCCAAGCCTGACGCCAAGAGACGCTCAGGAAAAACTAGATGAAACCATACGTGCTGCCACCCGAGCGAGTGCGGGCCTTTCAGACGTCTTGGTTCATGGGCATCCTGTTCGGGGGGTTTCCCTCGCAGAGCTGGGTAAATTGCTTAGTGTAGACGAACCATCACCAAAACATGTTTCGGCTGATACGTCTTCTGCAAACCCTGCCTTACCTGAAAACGCACTTTTGGGGCCGGTCTCTGATCAATCCTACCCTCCTTCCGGATCTGCCCGGCTGAAGTTGGCCTATCAAACCCTATTACGGGCGAAGGAAGAGTTGGGTGTTGGATTTGGATGTGGCCGGAACGAAGGCGGTGAAGTTGGCCAGGCTGTGAGGAAGCAGGTCGTCGAGCTGGAAAGGGAACTGGCTGTCTGGAAGACTGGTGTCAGCAACGCGTTACAAGGACAATCAAGAAGTAAGCTCACAGGCAGCGTCCAAACTTAGCACAAGTGCATTGTCGAATGTCTTAACGAAGTGAGTTGTGGCGTATGAAAACCTTTCCTTGTCTATTTAAAATATCTAGTCAGGTACATCTAACCAAGGGACATGCGCCCATGTATGCCCTGTCCAACCTCACTGCATGAGAAGCTCATAGGCAGCATACTGATCTCATCAATTCTTCCATGCACTGTCCCCATGATCAGGCCACTGCCGTTGCCTTTCAATCTTTGTTAAATATAGCATAATCCGTAAGTCGGCTTGGCTACCATGTCAGAATCGCAGGACCGCTCCAATCAACTTCATAGTCTTTGCTAGTAGCTCCCCTGCTTCGCTAGACACTCGCGGAGAATTGTTTCCACCGTCTCCCTCGATGCGGATGCATTTACTCATCGATATATGCAGAAACCTCGAACACATCTCAGTTGGATGATCGATGCACTGCCTAGTGTCATAATGAGTTCCAGATCCTTGATTAGTGTTCTTTTATAAACGCATGACGACTTGATCTCCTTGTTGGTTTATCGCTCTAACAACAACCTCGGATAAGTGTTGCCCCGACTCTCCCTCAAGTATGAAGCGCCTTCCAACCTCTCCCTCATCCTCTGCTGCTGGTTAACCCCTCATGGTTGTTGGTGCGTATCTTCAAATCAACCCCGGTCTTAGCAATGTACTCAGCGCAAATCCGTTGCAGACACCTTAAATCCCGATGACCCGGAAATCCGAGCATATGCTGCGCTGCATCTCACCGGCGTGGTGGCATTCATCCTGATAATAATCGCTTCCCTGCTGTCGCGGGCGGCACATCGCCCTGCTACATGGTACAGCTTCTGTGCATCCTTTGTCGTATTCGGGGTCTCGTATTCAATCCTTACACTGGCTGGGCACCAGTTCGGTGTCGTGCCATTTGGCCCATGCGTGGTACAGGCAGCCGCTATATACGGGGCCCCCATAATGTATGATTCACCACTGATATGTGTGCAATGACTCATGGACGACCTTACAGTATACCAGGCACAAGTCTGGCACTTATTGTTTCTGTGAGTACCTTACTTCTCCTAACTCTGATCCCCCCTTACTATCCTGTTAGCTGTATTACTCAACCGCGCTGCTCACTGAGCATATGTCCTCGCCTTTGCCCAAATGGTTCCGGGTTAGTTACGGTCCACTCCCACCAAAATATTGTTATTGACCCTATGTGAGGTGGCGCTCGTCGTGGTACCTTGGGCCGCCTGGGGTATTGTGTTCGCCGCTGCCTTGGCGGTAATAAGCCACGCTTCGCACCCAAGGCGCGCTGCTAATAAAGTTGTTTGCTGGTAGCTCGGACTTCATTTTCCACAACAAGTGGGGCTGTCACAACACCGCGCATTCTGTACATTGGCCATTGATGGTTGCTACATGTTAGTTTTCCATGATTTTGTTGTTTCATTTGTTGTCTGACAATGGCGGCGCAGCACAAAAGTTATTGCTGGCTGGGCACTCATTTGCGCAGCCCTTTGCATCTACTTTGAAGGTATTTGTTCTTTGCCAGGTAATCCAGCGGTGCCCCGGTTAGCTGAATGGGTTGACTTGCAAGGCTGCATCATCTGGTATCTTCGGCGGAATCGCGCAACGATTGAACCCTCCCACACCCTCCAGACCTTGTTTCGCCTCTTCGCGTATACAGTTATTTGCATACTGGATCTACTGTAAGCCAACTTCCATGGTGGCCGCTGCTTGAGGTATCTTTAGTTGATTTATCATCTATCTAGGATCGTCGTCATATTTGTGACCACGGACAAGAGGGGCATACTTGATCAGCTCGTCCTTTCAACGTGTGAGTTGCCATATCTGACATCCCCCATCAGCATTGACTAATATCTTCGTTCTAGTGAGACCATGTACAGCCATCATGATGGGAACTCAAACAGTACGTGGCCTGCAGTAAAGGTTTCCACGTCAAATAGGTTCAATCGCCCTTTCATTAGAGTCTTTTCACCAATTGGCGAATCTGGGGATTGAGAAGGAGGAAATACCACTCGACTGATTTCGCAACAACTAGGTCAACCTCTGAGATTCAGGTGCATTATCTGCAATCTGACAATGCAATAACCTCTGTTTAAGCAATGAGCACCGAGGATTTGATTTGGACAATCAAGGGATTTGGGCTTTGTATTTTGTATTTTAGTGGGCTAAAAGAATAAAATAGATGCGTTTTGCTCCGAAGGCCGATTGTGACTGGCGAAAATCAGCCAAAACGACTCCGGTGGACCATGGTAGAGGATCAATCATCCTTAATGATCTGGAGCATGTTTTGGCTCGCCTGGTTTCTCAACCCCGCTTGCCTCTTTAATAATGACAGCGGCACCTCCTTCCTTTGCAGCGTCCGCATAGGTGTTCTGTTCGACATCAACATGGGGTTCGCCTTGCAATGACGATAGATCAACGCTTTTGCTAGGCTTCGAGGCATCTATTAGTTGGGCTTCATCAGATGAAGATATTTCGTTGCCATCAGATGCTGCAGATTGTCCCTCAAGGTCTATATTGGGTACAATGCATTCCTCTGATAACGGAATGAGGAGTTCCTCGTGAAACACGGGCTTTTCGGAGGCTGTCCGCTCGCTATCAGTCGCATGGGCATCGATAATATCTGTCGTTCGGGGCGAGCCAAAAGGCTCAATACCCTCTGGTGCATCTGGGACAGAATCGCGTTTATCTGTCCTAATCGGCGTATCATCTGAATAAGAAGTCTTAAACAATCCTGATAACTAGTTGGCAGATGACACACACCAAAAGATATAAGAACATCGTCGCTAGAGAGGTTTTTCTTGGGCTCTGCCAAATCATCTTTCACCAAGGGAACTTCTAAAACTGATGCATCAGCAGCCTTGTCGTTCAAGTCTGCTTCGACAATCGCTTCCTCGACTTCTCCTTTCACATCTCCAGCACCTGAGGTGATGGGAGGTATTTCTGAGATTAGCTCTGGACGCACGTCGAGTTCGGGCGATAGAGGTAATTTCGTGGTCAAGGATATGTCCACTTTGTACGCGGCCTCCGCATGATCAGCCGGATCCGTCATATCTTGTTCGCCAGCTGGTGGTAACCTCTCGTCCCGTCTCACTGGACGGCCTTCGGGTTTAGGCCTGCTGGTTTTTATCCCAATATCATCACTGAATTTGGCCAGGTCGTCAACAACAGCAGCGGCATCGCTGTGTACCATAGTGTCTGTTCTACTCCTGCCAACTTTTCGCGGGCTGAGGCTGCGGGGAACCCCAAGGCCAAGGCCGAGTCCTGGCGGGGATTTATTTCTGATAGGAACGTTCAGTTGGATGTCAGAATGGCTGCTCTCCCTCTGCAGGCGATTGTGGGGATCCACAGCGGCCGCTAGAAGGCGGGGTGGATGCACTCGGCGGTCATTCTCTCCATCGGAGTCTTCGTCATGTGAGAAAGACGTGGCTGACGCTGGGATCACGAGGAACTCGGGAGGTACAAGGTCAAATTTGGATGTAAGAGCGAGGAAACGGGCGTAAAGAGATGACTCTGCTTCAGCTTGTTCGAAAGCTTCCCGGTGGTGGAAATATGCATGTGCGAAGATGCGCCCGAGACGCCTGGCGAGAGAGGAGAAATGACGATGTGATGTCTGAGGGATTTGAAGGCTGGGAGTAAAGATTAGTTCTGAGATTAGCTTTCTCATGAGAGGAATGACGTACCGAGAGGGAAACGCGCGTGGCGAGTTAAGAAGTGCTGTTGCACTGTCCAACGTGTGTAAGATATAGTCAATTGCACAACATTGCTGAACATTTCCGGTTAACTTTGGCACGTTTGATTGATATGTGCATACCTCCATGGTTCCGTCATTCCCATGAGCTACACAGAGATACAACCATTCACCAGCTTTCATTTCTGGACATGATGCTCGCGTACACTCTTGTTGCAGTGTTGTAATCAAGGGATGTGTTAAATCCTGTGCCAGACGTCTATTTCCAACTAATCTCATCAGTTACGATTCGTTAGGCATACAGGACAATCTCAGCACCTGAGTTGTTCGTATATCCAGCATGCCTCATCAACCGTGACTTCGTTCTTGCTTTTTTCCTTGTCGTCCTTGCCAGTATCTTCTGCTCCACCATCCACTTCGTTTTTCTTCCTCCCAGGCAAAGAGACGATTGCGTCGACATCATGCACGTCCAGCCGAATTAGCAACGAGATGTACTCTTGCAGTTGGAACGCGCTGTCAAGCGAGGAGAGGGATGGAAGGCTTTTTACAGGATAGAAAGAGGATACCCGTGAGCCCCTCAAAGGTCTTCGAATAACCGTCGACATATTGTGGGAAGGTATGAAGAGTGATTTAAGCTTGAAGCCTGAATGTTTGAACACCAGAAGATTCCAATGCCAAAGGTTAATCTGGTTACATAATACACAACGACAATACCAGGCATTTCAAACAAGGACAAATTCTAACTAATCTTCACGTTCAACCCCCATCACCCAGGAAAGTTAACGTCTAACAATCTCAGTTTACACAAGGTCTATCATCTTGGAAATACACACACTGGTTAATTTTTCGCTGGCTTTTTCGTGGGGGTTCCGGGCCTAGATGGTGCTGGGCTCCCTGGGGGAGGGGTACCTGGCGGGTTGGCTCCAGGCTTGATACCAGCAATGCCCCAGCTTGGGCTTAAAGCAGGGTAGTTCAGGGGCTGGTACTTGTGCGCATCCGCGGGAGTAGGCTCGCAGACTGCCTTGAGCCCGAGTGGCGCCGAACCAAGCAAGACTGGCGGAATGACCATCTGCAGCGCACTAGGCTTGCCGCTAATCGGCGAGAACCTGATCGTTTTGACGGGGTCGAGCGGTATATACTTCTTAATATACGCCACTGTGTTGGCGTCGTTATACCACAGTGTCTTCCCGTCGAACTCGGACTTCTCCGGAATCCAAAGCTTCATGGCTTTGTTAAACTTGGTCGCGTCTGCGGAAACGCGGCAGAGGTAGGGACCAGGCCAGTCGGTCGGGCCTTGGGACAGGTAAATGCCCTGACCAATTTGGCCACTGTTGCCTCCCGGCTTTCCCTTGATGGTGCCATCCTTCTTATATTGGTCTGCATCAGCCTTTTGACGAGTCAGTTGGAGGTTATCATATCTTGGCATATAAATTTTCACCTTCGATACGCTACGGTATCCAATCAAGATATCAGCAGCTGTTGCGCGACCAACGAGGTCTGTGTCCGCCACTGGAACAGCGGAAGCTGTGATGGCCGCGACGACCAAGGCAACGAAGGTTAAGATCGATTTCCTAGCAATAGGCATTTGTAGATCTGTTGCCGCTCTTGAGGGAAAGTGTCTGGAGGCTCTGGAAGGATGTTGGGCATTTTATATCAGAAGGCTTCAGAGCATCCAACATTAGCCTGACAGCTAGAACGTATCATAGAGACCAACCCACTGATAGGCGGCCACTGAACCTATTAGGCTCGAGCTAGTCGTTCTTGTGCTTTGGGAACAAAGCCACAGAAGAGGCTTGATTAGCGCTGCCTGAATAGAAGGACATGGGAAATTCGCCATATGTTCATACCGTCTGAGCGCGTGGTACGCATACACAGCTACACAGTCCATTTGGAAATTGCACACTGGAAGTTGCGTCAGTAGTAGCGGAACTCTCAGGCTCGGACTCGGAGACCATTGCCTTTAAAGGCCCGACCCAACAAGGGATAACTCGTCGAAATTCCATGGTTGTCGGGTGTGGTTGAAGAAAAGTCTTAGCAGTCTGACCAACAAGCCGCTCATTCCCCATTCGCGACGATAGAGATCCTTCTAAACTCATATCCTTGAAGTTTGGAACCAGTGACGGGCACCCTGAATGCTGCGCCACAGCACTTAAAAGAAAAACTGGCAAATTTCCGAAGTATATTGACTTGTAATCATTGGGCGAATAGGACCAAACGGTAATACATGTTACACGCGTCGCAAAAGAACAGATGTCAAGGAATAAATCTCACATGCTCACAGCTCCCAAAGCAACACAGTTTGCATCATAGGTAGCATACTTCGGATGTAGGAGGGCGACTGGTAAAAGACGTCGAGCGGCCAAGGAGATTGAACAACGGGGAAAGGGGAACACGAGCCCTGGAACGGTGGAACCATCATCTTCTTAATGCCATAAGGATCGCATACATCCTCATTCTTTTCGACCCCCATAACACAGAGGGCTTATGAAATGGGTAAGCTCTAGATCCCGCGACGCGGTAAAAAATATATATATATAGGAAAGACATACGTGTCAGTCAAAATACGATTTCCCTGCTCGGACATGTTTCACTTCCCCTACCCTTCCATGTGCTCATTTCCTTCCTGATCCCACCTCTGCAAATAAAATGTCACACGGGCGTTCGCCCGATCTGCTTTGTGGAAATTATCCGGCCATGTCAGTATGGCACGAAGACGCAGAGTATTCGGTGTTATGACATAAACTAAGGCCAAGGAACCAAGGGGATTCTCTGTGATAGGCCGTGCATGGCGCTCCGCGCCTGCGGGAAGCATAAGTGTGGGCGCATGTGCTGCCCGATGGCCTCACTTGCGACCAGCCTTGCGGGCAAGACAGTGCGCAAGAAGCGGCCTGTGGATGGGCTGGCGATCGGCGAGGAGTACGGAAGGCTGTATGAGTGTGACCTTGTGTGTCAAAAGACGTTTTTATGAATGCGGGAAGGATCATAAGCGTGTGTGTACAGTGTTCGCCTTGTCTCAGGTGTTTGTTCGAAGAGGTGCATTTGCGGTTGCTGGGGATTTCGCCCTTTACTCCATGGTTTATTCTTCTGGTAGTTGGTCTGCTTCTGTGGCCAGACGGTGCTTGACCCGCCGAACCCGTGTGGGACAAGGATACAATGCTATTATCCGTGTCCGAGCCCCCCCCCCCTCCCCCCCAGCCTGTGGACACCCTTGCTCGCAGCATTTCTGCCACGGCATATCTACACCGTGTCCCCCCTGCGCGTTCTGAAGCAGTGCGCATGTAGCGAGAAGACGATGCCGAATTGTAAATGCTCCGTGGGCACGCCAAAGACGCTCTTGCGGAACCGTTTGTGAGAAGTAGGCATTGTGCCTCTTCAATTTCTCATTCCTTGACAATCGATGCTATCCTTTAGGCTGATGAGCTCCAGTCTGCCATGGTGATGACTGTAGTCCATGCAAGGCCCCCCATGTCGCAAATCCCGTAGACTCTGGTACATCCACCGAGTCATCGTTCTTCCATCGTGCGAAACCCTACTTATAGTCTCTCCAACCAACACCGGTGTCGTGCCAGGCCACCACAAGCTGCTCAGAATTTGACCCGTGCCATTCGATCGTCACGCACAGCAGCCCAAGCAACCACGCGGTGCGATGTGGTGTTGGAGAACACCGCTGGCCCGGAACAGTCGACGACCCCAAAGTGGCCTATGGAAGTGCCGCGTCGCGAAGCGCAACGCGCGCCTGGCCGATGCGATAGATATACCGCCTACCGGTGCTGGGGAGAAAGGTGAAGAGGACAAGGCGGAGGTGGTGCTTATATCCTTGTGTGATCGGGAAGTCATTGGTGTTTGTTGAGAGGGCAAGTGCAGAGTGAGCATTTTTTTTCGTTGTATTTTTTCCCCACCAGTTGATCTGCCTCAGGCCCATCGCTTGCATCTGGGTCTATGAATTTTGGAGCCTGTCGCCGTAAAGTACCATATTGTATGTGGTGTATCGAGGACCAGTGAAGCATTTCAGTTTCAACGACTGAAGACAGCCTAAAATCAACCAGACATGGTCCCCCGTCTTGCGCAATCAGGATATACGCCTAGAGATTCCAAAGATCAGATACATGACATTGCATAACAAAAAAACTTTGATTACCCCTTCAGGTCCCCATGAACGATCCTTAATTCGTGCAGATAACGGATTCCCCGGATACCACCGAAAGTCTACGATGAACAAAGCCTATGAGCCAATTCTGGTCATGGAGCTGACATCGAAACCCACCAAAAGATAGTTTCTGAGTTGTGGCGCCTTAGGCTGCCTTGGCGATAATCAGTCATGCTTAAGCACCCAGGACGCACTGCTAATGTTTCCAAGTAGTCGGGCTTTATCCTGGGAGGTGTCACACCACGTATTCTGTATATTGACCTTACAAGGCCAGAAGCCTATTCCCACTTAGGACTTGTTCCTCATATACAGAACAACCGAGTTGTCCATCATGGCTCATCAACAGTGACTTAGTTACTGATTTTTTTCTTTGTCGCGTTCCCATTCAATTCACTTTGCTTCGTCTTCCCAGGCAAAGAGTTGCGTCGACATCATGCACGTCTGGCCGAGCAATATCATATGACCTTGTAGTTAAAATGCGCTGCCAAGATTTCCATCAGTCTTTCAAGGATCTTCACAGCATAGTCCAAAATAAGCATAGAGTGCTTGAACAAATTTCCAGCTAAATTCAAAACGATAGAGAAAATCGGTTCGCGTTCCTGTTCAGCCATTTGTTTGGTTGTAGTTGTGTGCATGCCAGCCAAACAGCCGATGATTGATGATCGCTGGATCGTAAGCCTGTCCTTTACCTTGTCCGATGTCATCCATCCTCCCTCACCAGCTCATTTGCTCACTGCACTGTAGCGGGATGTGCCTTCGATTGCCAATACGTACCATTAGTAGATTGTAGTCGCGAATATGATATAATATGTAAGGTGAATTCAATCGACTCAAAGGTTACTCGGTTGAGCTTCGGGATCACGGCAATCAGAAAACGAAACAAATGGTTGAGCTGGAACGGGAACCGAAATTCTCTACTGTCGCATCCCTAGTGTTTTCCAACTTTTTGATGTTTGTTAAATTTTGAAGCAGTAGAGAAGGCTGTTGGCTCAAAATTTATACCACATATGTACTAGCATCTGGCCTCTATAAATACGAATTTTTTTAATTTTTGGCTTTTTTGCGGAGCATGTCAGTGCAGATTTACTGCGGGGTGGTCGTCCGAGACAGTGTTTTCCAACTTGGTCACGCCGTGACATGCGGCAAGGGCGCTTGATGCGGAGCAGAGGCCTGTCACATCGCAAAATTCTTACAAAACCAATATTTCCTTCACCCCCTCTATTGAATGCGCATTTTTCCTTGAAATTTTTCATGCTCATTCTGTCTGCTGATTCCACAATTCTGCGAAGTTTTCGCAGTTTTCTGCCAGCAGGATCTGACACGATCTTGTATTTGATGCTGTCACACTGACCTGCATTTCATGGAATCCCGTCCTTGAGCAAGCCCTGGACCCCTCTACAGTTGTTTTTTCTGCATGAAATTTGGCAAGGCTATTCACAAGAAGCACTTCTCTGTCCTAAATATTTTTTACGCTATGAAACTATCATGAACCCGAGATATTGTTGAATTGGAAAACACTCAACGGCATTTTCCGTTGGAAAACACTAGGGATGCGACAGTATCGTTTTGAATTTAGCTGTCAAAACAGGTCAAGTTACATAACACGACAATATCAGGCATTTCAAGCAAGAACAAATACTAACGACCCATCAGCCTTGAACCAGGGAAACGAACATCTAAAACTCTCAGTTTAGTATGAAAATTCTGTCATCTTGGGCATACACACTCTTGATTTTCGGGTCTAGATGACACTAGGCGCCCTCAGGCTCAGCGCTCAGGGCTTGACACCACCAATGCCCCATTCCCGGCTTAAATTAGGGTAGTTCAGGGATGCGGGGAGCTTTTTCGGATCCGTAGGAGTAGGCTCGCAGTGTACCGTGAGCCCGAGTGGCGACGAACCAAGCAAGGACGGCGGAATAACCATCTGCATCGCGCTAAGCTTGCCGCTAATCGGCGAAAACCTAATCGTCGAGGCGGGGGTGAGTTGTAGTGCTGAATGTACGCGTCTATGTTGGCTTGTTGGTACCACAGTGTCTTCCCGTCGAACTCGGACTTCTCCGGAATCCAAAGCTTCGAGGCTTTCTTGAACTTGGTCGGATCTGCGTAAACGTAGCAGAGGTAGGGACCTGGCCAGTCTGTTGGGCCTTGGGACAGGTAAATGCCCTGACCAATCTGGCCGCTGTTGCCTCCTGGCTTTCCGTTGATGGTGCCATCCTTGTTATACTGGTCAGCATCCGCCTATTGTGTAATGATATGTCAGTTGACGATATCATATCTTGGTAGATATGATTTTTCACCTTCGGTACGCTACGGAATCCAATCAGGATACCTGATGCGCGACTGACAAGGTCTGTGTCTATGTCTACAAACGGGAGAGCGGAGGCTGTGATGGTCGAGACGACCAAGGCAACAAAGGTAAGGATTAACTTCCTAGCAATAGTCATTTGTAGATCGAGGGAAAGTGTATAGAGGCTCCGGAAGGATTTTGGGCATTTTATACCTGAAGACTTACGAGCATCCAGTATTTTCTGACAGCTAAAACGCATCATTGAGATTAACTCTCTGATCATGAACAGGCTATGTATTAGCCGCATTACGTTCATCGCCTTGACGTTAACCAAAAAGAATGCCCATGGCGGCCACACGTTCATACCATTTGACCATGTGGGAGAACAACATCCAGGTTTACCGTACACCCGGCATTTGGAAAATCGCCTGATGAAAGGCGCATTGGCAGAAGTGGTTCCCCAAATCCCAATACCTTTAGGGTCTTGACCCGAGTAGGGATAATCGGGTATGGTTTGAGGAAATCCCCGACAGCTGTTAGCAGCAGAGCTAAACTTCTTGGGTTTAGAACCAGCGTCGGGCATCATGAATGCTGCATCTGAGTCAGCACTTAGGGATGACGGGTCAACGGGTTTGGAAAATGGGGGCACAAGCTTTCAATGACTCTGCAGAGGCAACCCTGTTGACCTGTTCGGAAACAAAAATCAGTACGTCTCAGGTTGTGTGCATGATATTTTGATTCCGTACTATCATGACTGCTGAGAGCCCAAGGTGGCTGAAGCGGTGACCCATAATAGTAAACTCAATTATACTCACTCCATAATGTAGTTCATCTAGTTCATTTTCTACAACTGTCACATTTCTAAACACTAGGTATACGATAGTACTTAGCGGGTGATGCCGAACTGCATTAGCGACGTAGCATAACAGGAGCAAATACCCAAGTTTTGAGTTCACATCTAAAGTTATCAGGCCGTCACCTCAACGTCCAAAATCCTCAAGAAAACACCACGCCGACAAAGTAAGTGTCCTCAAACTGCCGATAGTTATGTTTAAGATCTCCCATGTCGATTCGTCACCGCTAAGGCAAGAAATGGTGGGCATTTTGGTTGGATGACAACGTTGGGATCTGGATGATGCTCTGATGACTTTGGCCATCTACTACTACTGTTGTCTTACCTCGAGGAGAACCAATGCTGATGCAATCTATTTCCATAGAATGGGCCTTCAGGAATACCAGGTCGTTGGACGCCATCTGCCCACTGAGGCTGAGCCCACCCCCAAACTCTATCGGATGCGCATCTTTGCGCCGAATGAGGTCGTCGCCAAGTCGCGTTTCTGGTACTTCCTGAGGTGCTCCATATATCTTGGCACTCAGTAAGCCATTTCTGATAATATTGTTAGACAGCTCAAAAAGGTCAAGAAGGCCAATGGCGAAATCATTGGTGTGAACGTTGTGTGTATCTTGGTGTCCCTTGCAGCCCTCAAGAGGCAGGCGGAATGGGATTTGCTGATCGTGATATAGATCCACGAAAAGAAACCTGTGAAGGTCAAGAACTTCGGTATTTGGCTCCGATACGATTCGCGATCTGGCACCCACAACATGTACAAGGAATACCGCGACCTTAGCCGTGCAGATGCCGTTAAGAGCATGTACCAGGACATGGCTGCTAGGCATCGTGCTCGATTCCGGTCGATCCACGTATGTCTTTCCTTACGTTTTTCTACCACGTCGTGGAATTTAGAGCCTTCCCATATCTGGCATTTATAGATCCTCCGTGTCGTGGAGATCGAAAAGAACGAGGATGTCCGCCGCCCTTACATCAAGCAGCTGATGGTTCCCGGACTCAAGTTCCCCCTTCCCCATCGTGTCTCCTTCGGCCGCTCGACGTTTGTCGCCAACCGCCCTGCTACATTCTAAGTATGCAGCCTAAGTTGCAAACTGTGTTGCTCGGGATAGATAGGAGGCGGTCGAATGCCAGCATGAGATTTATTCCTTGACATCCATTATGCTCGTATGTACTATCATCGTTACGACGCTTGTTGCATCACATGCATGATCATTTGACGCTATGCGTGCAACATTGTTCGCCTAGATGGCAATCCGCCTGCGAGTCAACATATGTGTTCCAGAAGGTTTCTGGAAGCTTGCCCTATTTTCCAAATTCATCGATGCTTCACCTTTAATTGGGGCAGCATTTAACTGTTTTCACATGAAAGACCTGAGCCGCGCCAAGCCGTTCCGGAACAGCACTACTAGCACTGCTGATTGAACAGAAAGGTCGTTATGTTGATTTGTAGGGCCTAACACACTGTAATCTAGAAATTCTGGGAGAGTCGAGGTATTCAAGCTAGACTCAGTGATGACATTCGAGCCTTAATCGACAATCCCTTTGGGGAAAGCATTATTTGACACCAGCTTGATTGCTAAACAACCCAAGATAATCGCCAAAATAGGAGCTGATAAAGAGTGTGTGTACGATGTCTGCAAGCACCGCGTTGAAAAATTTTAACCTTTCAAATTCTATACTTGAAATCTCGCCGCAAGACGAAGTATACCGGTTCGATGTCGAGGAGAACAAACGTATTAATCGCGAAATGCCATGGACAAAAGAGTTGAGTCGCCCCCGATTCTCATCCCAGCGCAACTAGGGTTGAACTAAAAACGCATAAAGTCCTCATTACTTCAAATCTTGCAAGATTTCAGCTGTTGCTCTCATCAAAATGGTCAAATCGCTCAATTTGTGTTAGAAACGTTTGGTTGACTTGTTCCGCAGGTCATTCACGCGCGCTCTGGAGTACCACACGAAATCATGGGGTTGATGCAGGGAAAAGTAATGGGGACATCGCTTGTAATCATGGACTCCTTCGCGTTGCCAGTGCAGGGCACCGAGACGCGCGTAAACGCTGCCGGTGAAGCGAACGAGTACATGGTGGAATATATAGAGAAAAGCGAAAAGGTGAGTCAGTCCTCCCATAACGCGGTCGAACCTCACGGGGACGGGGGCTGCTAGGTCGGGAGGCTGGAAAATGCTATTGGGTGGTATCATTCCCACCCAGGATATGGATGCTGGCTTTCTGGTATCGATGTCAACACACAAATGAACAATCAGCGATTCCAAGATCCTTTTGTTGCCGTAGTGGTAAGAGGCCACCTCCTTCTCGCTCTATCATGTTCGTGACACGAGCCGTTTCAAGATCGACCCGAATCGCACGATATCTGCTGGAAAGGTGGATATTGGCGCATTCAGAACATACCCTGAAAATTATACTCCTCCCAACGTCTCTGCATCAGAATATCAATCCATTCCATTGTCCAAGATAGAAGATTTTGGCGTTCATGCAAATCAATACTACCAAGTTGATGTCGAGATATTCAAATCAAGCCTAGATAATGAGTTGTTGGCACTATTGTGGAATAAGTACTGGGTTAATACTCTCAGCCAAAGCCCCCTTATCTCGGTGAGGATGATCTTATTCATCCCCCCAACCCCAACTTGACCTTCAAGTTTCCGATAGAATCGAGCCTACTCAGTATCCCAACTGTCAGATCTTCATCAGAAGCTATCGAAGGCTCAAAGCACGGTACCCAACACTCGAGCAACAGCCCCTGTATTGAAAGACAAGGATCCGGCTGCAAAAGTAGGTCTTGTGTACAATTTTTACCCATACGTATTGAATAGGGTACTAGGCAAAGGAAAAGGAGAAAGAAGAGAAGAAAAAGGAGGAAAACCAGTTGGCGAAGAGCGTTAAGGACAGGAAGGTCTCTTATATTCTGGCCCCCTTCCTATCTAACACCTGCCCTCAGTACCAAGATTGCAGTGGAGGCACAACATGGGCTTATTGCGCAGGTGATCAAGGATGTGATCTTCTCAATGCGACCACAATCAGGTCAGGCAGGTGACGCTTCGAGGGTGACTGATGTTGCAGATATGTCCATTGGCTAGCCAGTTCCAAGCTAGAAGTATGTTCATATGTATATTAGCAAACCACGTACAGAACACGTCGTGATGCGTTCGGTTGTAAGCGAAAGAGGAGGTAATGGTGGCTGTACAGTCGAGCCACAAGCTCCACTTCCCTCCATGAAACTACACGATTTTCTTGTGGAACACGCAAAGTTCCCATTTCCTCATCCTGATGAACTTCGAAGCGCAGGTACTACCGATATATCTGAATTTGAAGTTGGTTTGCTTGAGGGACAGTGGAAGGCCGGACATGCTGTGCGAGACGATACTCTTGTTCAGAAGCTCTGCCAGACTCTCAAGAGTGTCCTTGGGGAGACCCCTATAGCAGCGGGTGATGAAAATTATCTTCTGGCGTGTTTTAACGCCAATTTACAAGTCGATGAGGGTGGTATAGAAGATAAAGCGTGGGACATCAATCCAAGTGAAGCTCAGGTATGCTTTTTACCCTTTCCCAGGGCTGAGTGATTCAGACTAGCCCTTGGGATAGAGTCGATCGTTATTAAACAAGGGATTCTTCGAAGCCACACGCAGGTGTTTGGGTAAATATGATCAGTCTCAATTCAAAACCACATTGGAAGACTCGGTCAAAGGAGGCAGCTCTAAGGTTGACTACGTTGCTCTAGTGGATGATGAGCCAAAGGCACTCTGTGAGGCAAAATCACCATCGGTCATGAAGAAAGTTGGTGAGTTGCTCCCGCCACAAGGCATCGTGTTGAAATGGGTTTGCGGTCAACCTCTGGTCCCGAAAATTCTTTCTACGGTGAGTGTGCTATTTCCTGTCTGTTACAACATCTGTCTTAAAGAGGTATGTGTAGGTTGCATTGTACTTGGGCTTGAGACAGATGGAGTGGCTGTTTCTTACCTGCCACAATTACTGGATTGTGTGCCGTCTTGTGAGGGATGACAACCATCCTTATCTTGCGTACTCGCCAGAAATCAGTATCAATGACTCATCGGAGCCTTTTCGAGCTTTCCTCGGTGCCATTTTGTCCGTTGTCAAGAATGTTCCTGTCGAGTCCAGCGCGTACAGTGCAGATATGGAACTTGATACTATCGAGGAAGAAGGCAACGGTCCCTTACCCGAAAATGACATCGACGATGATTCGGGAGCGTATCGGGGTAGTTCAGACCGAATGGCCACCACCAGCGACCCAGCAACCAATAGCCGTGCACCTGATGAGCATGAGAATACTGCGTCTGAACTACTTGTTCGTCCGTTTCTTGGCCGATATTTATTGCTTGGCTTACTTATTAACTCTGAGGTTACTTCATCTTCCCCAAATGTGCCTGAATATATCCAAGTATGGGTGCATCTCTATAACATGTCGAACAACACGCTCGCCCTCCCACAGTGTGCTACGACGAGCAGCAAACAGCGCCTATGGCTTACCCGCTTTGTAGCATCGGGGTCGACTGGCAATGTCTGGGAATGTCGTTTTGATAACTGTGACGACTTGTTCGCCATGAAGGTTGTGGAGTTGTTACGCCCCTCCGATGCAGGCAGCCGACAACGACTTCGTAATGAGTTTAACGTTTACCTTACCCTGGACAAGGCGTATCAGTCTGGTCAATTACGCGATCGCATTGCTCCGCGCTGCTATGGGGCGTTTAGGGGTAATCGCGTGGATGTTCTCATCCTTGATTTATGTGATGGCATTCTGAATGAGTGGGGAGAGCTCAGCGCTCCTGAGCAGTAAGCGGTAGCAATCATGCCGAAGTAATTGCTCTCATTGACGATACATGATTTTCTGCAGATCCCAAGTATATAAGTTGGTACATGACCTTCATCGTATAGGAATAGTACATGGAGACCTCGAACCCCGGAATATTGCGCGTGCTCGTGGTGGTGGGTTCTGTCTCATCGATTTTTCGGAGAGTCGGAGGCATATCTGCAAGGAGGGCAAGGTACAACGTATGACCACTCACTCTCTTGATTGCTTACATGTGAATAAGGTCAGCGAACCAGGCACTCAAGCCGCTCCAGCCCAAAATCAGAAGTGTTTCGAATTGCAACTATTGCGAAACTGCTTGGGGAAACGACAGCCCTGTTAAGCTGATCGTGTAAGTTTGGGATGAAAGGGACTCATTCATTATTGTATCAGGGATGCTTCTCAACACTTCAGCTGTATATACTGCTTCACGCTTGAAGTCCAACGAGGTGATATAATGGGCCTACACTATACTACGATCGTGACGAAAACGCCCATAATGTTCGTCCAATATAATATTTGCCCTTGTCTCCCCTGCTTCCAGCCTGATCCAGGTTTTGACGCCTTGCTTTGGATCTGCAGAAGTGAACAACAGGTTGCGCACGCCATAGCCCCACTCCGGTTCACCATACCCTCCATAACTAAATATACCATGGGTCATTTGGGGCTGACGGGAGGTGAGATAAGCTTGCGTACCCAGAATGCTTGTCGAAGCAGAAGATTACATCCTTCGTCGGTTCGCGGACACACCACTCGTTTCCGTGATCTGGGAAAGCCGCTGAGTGAGTCTAACGAATTGAAGGGATCATCCTACTCAAGCGCACCGTGGCCTGATATCACAGCGTGTAGATTTTTTATGTTTGCTGCGACTGCGTCCCAGAACGGACCATCTTGACCGTCTGAGGATGGGTTCGTCGTCGCTTGTGTTGATCCAGAACCCAGGATATCCGCTGTTTGCATTGGCATGAGATTGATTCATGACAACTCATCTGTGTGCGTACCATTCAAACCTGGATTTTTCGTGCTATCTAGACCCGGCTGCAAGGCCTGAATGGCGTGCCTAGTATTGACGGGAGGCGGTTTAATGGGGCGGCCGATGATAGCAGTGTAAGTTTACTGACGGAGGAATATGAACGAAAGCGACAGCGCCCCTTGTAGTTGCTGGACCCCAGGCTGAACTCATCGCTCTCGTTTCGTCTTCGATCCATTTTGCAACAGTTGAATCCACCCAGTCGGGGACTGGCGAGGAGTCTGGGCCAAACGAAAAGCCACCTTGCAGCCAAGCAGTGCATCAGATGGTTAGACGACGGTCAATGGGATGATTAGCGTACCGCGGGAATCAAAAAACCATAAGATAAGGACCGGGGAAGCATCTAAACAACGCGTTTATTAATAAAGCTCAGCGCGTTGGTTTGAGGCTTTTATATACCTTTGGAATGTTTGAAAATCTAGAATATTTCGTTGGCTTATAAACCGCCATAATAGGACATTGAACATACCGGAACCCAGTAGTTTCCGGGACCTTCACTCCCCCCAACACCAGGAGGTGACATGCGTGTGTAGCTAAGAGGTGCGACCTTTTGTTCTCGGAGTATCTCTTGAGAGTGGCTAATATTGGCTTGATTGTCATGGTTCTGTAGGCAAAAGAGTAAGTAGAGTTCTTTTGCACTTAAAGCAGCCTGCTATCACTCACTCCATGAGAAGAAGAGAATGGAATGTTCGCTTTTACAAGTGGTGCCACTATTTCGTCGATGAGGGTTGTAGCATTTTCCTTGAATGTATCTTCCGAACAGCGTTATCAGGGTGGCTCATAAACATTGGAGGACTTACTCTCTCCTGTGATCAGGTCCCCGTTCAACACGCTAAAAGGATTCAATGTTTGCAGATTGCAATGTTCAAGATTTTGGCGCGGTTCAAGCCCAAGGCGCGCTTACACGTAATCCGGTTTCTCATCAGCCAACACTCTGTTCATTACCCTCGTACTATTCACATCCTGTTCTGGACCCCAGTCGTCCCAGGGATTTTCGCCAAAATGGAGGTCGGAAAATACTGTTAGTTTGAAAGTGCCATCTGGTCGGAACGTGAGTCGTGGCTTGTTTGGGTATGGATCCAGTTGGTTTTGCCTGTCAAATCCTGATATCGATGTTTCTGCAACAATTACAGTGTTTTATTACCATCTGATTTGAGGAAACCACTGAAAGGCGGGCGGGGAAACGTACGTAGTGGCATGGCTTGGGCGATGATCTGCGACCCTAGCATGACCTGCCAGAGCAACGAACGCGTCCAGTCCCTTCGAGGAGTCCAGACCTTCATTGTACAGTTTATGACTTCTGGTCTACGATGCGATGTGGTGGTAGGAAGGGAAAAGCTGATGCGCCAAGGATTCAGCTGAGAATTATTCGGGTCCGAGGTGCGTTTGACCTCCTCTCGACCAGGTGTAAAATATATGTTCTCAAAGAAGGAAGAACGTGCGTGCCACTATTGCCACTACATCTACTCAAGAACTTCGGAAGCCTTATCAAGTGCCATTTTAGAACGACGGTCCGTAGGCTGTTTATGTGCTGCATGTGACTATGTAGTGTCGTACGGTATATCATATAACGCTCGATTCACAGGATCCCATAATTGTGAGCATCTGATTATCCATATATATGATCAGTCCCAAATGTGTCCATAGGCGGCCCCGACCTACTTCTTCGTGAATGCTTCCCGCCCTTCACCATCAAGCGTCTCGAGAGCTGGGATAGCTCCTACGATTGCAATCCTAGAATCCTTAGTAAAACCTAAACAGTTCCCCAAGATCAATAGCTTCATATGTGCGAGTCTCCAGTGGTGGTAACAACGGCTCATCATGCGACGGCAAAACCCAGAAACATCGACCTAAACGGATTCAATTCAATAATGATACGTATAGGATGAAATTAAACAGAACGAACGTATATCGACGTGTGGTCAAGTCCACGAATCATTATTTCGGACGAGAGTGCGCCAACGGTGAGGCTCAGCTCTTTCAGGTTTGGTAAATGTTCTGCAAACTGGTCCATCAGCTCAGGACTGAGATGCTCCACCGACATTTCGAGGAAAACCAGAGAGCCATGCCGTAGAGCTGGCAGAAAATTTATGCACAGTTCGTCGTAATCGAATTGGTACCCCTCCAGGAGTAGATGCGTCAAGGGACCCATATATTGGCGAGCCAGTGCCGATAAACCTGTCCTCACCGGTTTTGGCTGCTCCCACAAACCGAGCTTAAGTTGCGAGAGATGGGGCAAGGCGATTTCAGTGAGTTTTCGGGTGATTTCCCGACATATATCGGGTAAGAGGGTGGTTGAGCTTCGCAATGAATGAACGAGTTTGATTTCTAAAGCTTGCAATTGTCGGGAGTGTGACTGGATGAATTCGAGCAATCCCGAACTCTTCGTTCGGTCTGTGCCATCCATTGGATAAGATATGGTGAAGGATTCGAGCAATGTGAATTGCGCCAAAGTCGACAGCAGGTGGCAGATGTCGGTGCCCTCAAAAGTGCAAAGCGCAAGTGACTTCAGTGTGGTGTTGTGAGCATTGATAAAAGGTGCCAAGACCGAGTCGAGGATCTCGTCAGTGTCGGTTTGGGGATGGGCTGCATAAAAAGTAAATCTTAAATCTTTGAGATGAGGGAGGCGTGGAACAGGAGCCACGACTCTTTGCAGCACCTCAAGTGGAAGATATAGGGTCAATGTATGGAGGTTGTGGCCATATGAAAGCCAACCAGTGATTACATATGGCATCGAATTGATAAAGTAGTCCAGCGTGTCCTGTGCAGTGCATGTTAATTTGAGAGTTGTGACATTGCGGAGCTGCTGGAACGTATTAAGGACAATGCGATGCGCTGTGTTCTCGCTTGACCTGCGCATGTCGCGAAGCTTGGATCGTGCCCAGACTTTGGCCGTCTCCAGGCAAGGTGGATGTGCTTCAAATAATACCGGGGGAATTCGACGTTCCAATTGGGGTTGTAAGATCAATGTGCGGACGCGTGCCGCGCGGAATGGTTCACTTATAGAGCAGCCTACGTTGTGAGTTGCTCCGATAAGAGAAGTTATATTGTATACCTTAGTCGCGCCAGCCTCTGCAGCGTATCTGGGTTCCGAAAATAGGAAATGGTTGCTGAGCAGTATCGCAAATTTAGAGCTTGATGAAAAAACGCTCGATTAATAGAATAGAGGTTTCTGAGATCCTCGCTGGGGACATGTTGTGCGACCTGGTACCAGACATCGTAGGGGATTGTACGTGCCATGGGTTGTGATTGCAATCTTGTATGCAATACAATGGGTTAAGCTTGCCTCCCCATTTATTGGGACTACAGCAGTCGTTTGCGGAATCCAACGGTGGAGGCTGTGTGCTGTGGTGCGATTCGGCTCATGAGCCCTGCCAAAACCAGTGGCTTCCACGCGACTTCTAGCTATCATTCACGTGAGAAATATAACCTTGCGGGGCGGGTACAGGTACCCGGCTTGTGGCAGGTTCAAGAAATGCCAACACACTCAGCAGGCAACGCGGCGACAAAACCACGACCTTGAAAATGAACGGGACTCGATACAATAACAATTACTTGAAAGGGTAGGCTATAACCATAAAGGCGGAGCAAACCCAAGCTGTTCAGCAGGCTACTTAGTAATTCAGGGCTATCTCTCTGAGGTTGGGCTCGCCGAATCCACACTCCTTTTTTGCTTCTGGCCGGCTGTGGGGAGCGCTATAGGTTGCCCCATTCATCGCCGGCATGGCTGAGGAACCATCTTACGCTTTCTCGGTAAAGTAGGCCTGGACACCTCAAATGTGTTCTGAATGTCTCCGTACCGCTCGCCCAGGACCTGTTTTACAACGTCGTCCCCAATGCATACCAGCAGCTCCTTGGCACTCTCTCTTCGATCCTCCACAATAGACAACGAGTGCTGACCGTCTTTCGACCCGACATCATGAGGAAGGGTGTGGGTTACCGTCGTAAATGATACAAGATCTCGAGCGTCCTTCCTCATGTTTCGTATATGCCGCCGACAATTGGGCGGGGTGGAAAGTTTGAGGTTACCTGAGACAAGAGAAGCTTTGACACTTCATCAAGTGGGTTTCCAGGGGGCTTCAGGGCCGAGGAGAGGAGCCGGAACAAAGGGCCACAGGCGTATACTATTAAGCAGACCTACGATGCGAGTAACTTTCTAATGTTCACCTGGGTCTCCATCGCTTGATCGCATCGAGAGCGCCCAATGGGCCCAAGGCCTTCAATCGAGAGACATGGATTGGGCACATTTTGTGAAGGAAGGGCTCTGCATAAGCAAAAGTCCCCTCAAAGGCAGGATTCATGTTTGAAACCAAGGTAAGGTCATTTTAGGGAAGCTCCAGGGCTATATGTTTTTTCTTCATTGCTGGTATCACAAACTGTGGGTTCAGCATTCAGGGAGTTGGTATCCAAGTCTGCAACATGAAACTCCTGCTGCCAGTGGGCGACTGCTAGTGGTAAGGGTTGCAACATTCACACACACACACCCCACCCCGCCAACTGTAGAAAGAACATTAGAACACGTCTGCAAATAGTTTCTTCGCAACAGACCAGTTCAATGCCAGAGTTAGTCGAACTCTCCGTTACGATCAGTAGCATATCGAGAAAAAGCTGGGTGGTGCGAAACGTGTGACGTGACAAAGCTTGGTTTTTGGTGCGCACTCGCACTCAGGCTGTCTACACGCGCACTATTACCCTCACTTGCCTTGCATGAAACCCCCGAAAGGCAACAAGGACACTCACTCTCAATGGGCGTTCAACCTCAGGACGCGGTGCATCGGTACTTCTAGCGAATCTGAAGGGGAGTCAACGGCGCCCGCCACGCTGCCTTCTAGCAAGAATTTGAGGACTGTCGAAACCGATGAACTGCTCGATCTTGACCTTTCCACGCGAGAGGAAACCGTCGCCTTTAAGCCTAATCCATTTAACATTGCCAAGATTAATGCTTTGTCTCGTTCTAACCCGATCCCACCTGTCGCTCGGAAGCCTGGATTTCGTGTATCCGACCAAAAACCTTCGGGGAATCTGGCACCGAAACCTGCTGCTGTTGAACGCATGAAACGGACCACTATAGGTAGTATACGCCCAAAGGAAGGGCGCAAACCACCGAAGAAGAATTTATCAACCACTGATGCTGCAAAACGACTGCCTGGGGGCAAACGCTCAAAGGACGGACATCTACCGCCAAAGTCTCTTACGAATACTAATGAAGAAGTCTCGGCTTCTATCCTGACCAGGCAATCTCGACATTCTAATCCCGTAGTTGCTGCCGACCATGAAAACGAAGTCTGCAATTTACCAAAAAATGCGCATATATTCATGAATAACCCCACCGAGCCGGCCCTGTCAATTAATTCTAAACTGCATTTCAGTCAGCACATTACCTTAGAAAAGAGTCCACTTTCGTCACCCTCCAGGAACGGTCCCAACACTAAACAAAATCATATCTTTTCTTCGCCCACATTCATTGCAGGACCCTTCCGACATGATGTAGCACCTTTCTGCTCGTCTCCAATCAAAGTGAACGTCTACGAACCCGGAAACACCATGAATGGTGCCCAACAAACACGTTATAGTTATAATCACAATACAGCTATCAGAGGGAATCATTACAGGCCTTCTGGCTTCCCGCGTAAGCATGACCCTTCGGGCTTCAATAGAACAGGTAACCTATACTATGCGCTAAGGCATGTGTACCTGACAAATATTTAGAGTATTCTACACCCTACAATCCCTCCCGCCCAGTACGCGAACCTTCGAATATGCCCCGCCCTCTTCATAACATTGCGCTGTCTCCACTAGATCAGAGGCAACATTTAAGCCACCCCCTTCCTACCCCACCACCTTGTACGTCACATGCGCCTCCGTCGTCAGCTCTTTGCCACGGACCCGAACAACTGGAGGAGTCGTTCGCCTTGAAGCGTGAAGAATCGACGCCAAGTAGAGATCTGATATACAATGCGGACTTAAGTGGCACACGCAACCGGCGAGGTCGAATCATTGAACCGTCTGCCCTGACAGCCCATATGCGTCCAAGCGGTACCAATCAACCAATGAAGAGGAAAACCTACGATGCTTATCAAACCGTCTGCCGCGATCATGATGAAGAATGGACCACACTTCCCTCAAAGAAAAAATTTAAACCAAGGTGTGTGGTTTTGCCTATGGACGTCAACCTCTCAAAATGCCATCCGTGCAAAAGCGATGTCAATGGCGTAAAGACCACGTCTTCTTTCAAGCTTCCGACATTATTTGATAAACCCCAAGTGCGGAAAGTCAGCGTTAGTGCCAGTTCAGCAACAAGAGTGATCACCTTTCTTCCGCCTCCCTTGGTGCCAAAACACAAACCCGGGAACGAGAGTGGACACGTTGAACCCAGGAAAAACAAACGCACCATCTGCAGGAAGTCATCCTACCCATCTCCACATCCGTCACCTTCTAGGATCTCATACCACACGCAATCGCCGGGCCACGCTTCAACATCAGAAATGGGGGTTCAAGCTGGACGTGTGGCACCATATCGTCCCATATCACCACCCGCATCTGATCCGCCCGTCGATCTGGACTTCGATGCGATACTACCCGTGGACGAGGAGACCATCAGGAGGAAGTACCCTGAATTGCGAGCTCTAGAACGCGAGGTGCGTGGGTTGAGTTTCACCTGCAGTTCCCTGACGATTCGGCACCTGTTAGTAGCGCTGTCTCCCTTGTCATTCCCTATGGAGTCTGTTAGGACTTCCTTCTTGTGGATACGTACATATGGATTGCACAGACCCTGCTAATAAGGTTATGGTGAACGAGGAGCTCCGTATTGTTTGTTGGAATGGGTTGAGCCACGTTCTGTGATGTAATGTCTGATGTCATTCTATACTGCTGCGCTCCAAAAATGTACCTCAGCGTGATTCACGGTTTCCCCAACACTAGGAACAAACATGAGTTCGAAAGTTTTTGACAAACATGGCGAAGAAATTCACAAGGGCGACACAGTATCGACAAAGATCCGTGGTGGGAAGCGTGTTGGCAAGGTGGTTGACATTGTAACGACTGAGGCGGAGGCGAAGGATAAGGGTGTGAAGCACCCGCCCAAGGTGCTCTTTGAAGATCAGCATGGTTCGTTGGCCCTTTGCACTTGGAGTCCGCGTGATATACATACAACATCTACATCTAGGCCATCAAGTGAGCCATAATCCTGGAACGTTGGTCCACGGGGATGACCCATTCCAAGAGGGGAAGGAATGAGAACCTCCAGTGCGTGAAATCCAAGGGATTGCAAAAAAAAAACCGTGATCATATATTCTATAGATCGCAGAGTCATAACCTGAAGTATAGTCATAGGGAGATCCTTGCTGTCCTAGTTGTACTTGTAGTTTTAGTGCGCGGATGGCAGGGCGGGCACTCGACAAAAGATAAATCGTGACACGCCATCTGCCTGGAGAACACATTCTCGCTCGAGCCTATACCCATGCTTCTTCGGTCGCCATATGCTCCAGATGTACCAATATGCGACACCGAACAGGGATACGGCAAAGCCGCCGACCGAATGCGCCTGATGGGCATGCATGAACCAAAAATTTGACTCTGCTGCAACAACAAAGAAGAAAAGGGTTGCTTACCCAATAAGGGAGCTTGAGATATGTGGATTCCGATGAGGGGGGAATAAAGGGCACTACGGCCAGAAAGACTTTGGAAACGAGGAACAGTATGATGATTGGTTTTGAGCAGCGGAAGGGGGGGGGGATCCCAGTTCCAGCTTCGGTATGCGCGTGTATACAACAGCAGAAGCCCGAGCGAGACCATTGCAGTATGAGGGCACTATTTTGTCGTGCGCGGCCTGCGAGCGGTTGGCCGCCGTTGTACACGATCGTACGCACGATTTATCAAGAAAAGATAATATATCGCCTGCTGGTGTGCTGGCAGTAAGGTACAGGATAGCACATATTGCGCGAATAATCCGACCAGGGGCGCGTGGAAGGGTTCGTTACTTGCAAAAAACGCCGAGTGTGGGAGGATCCCTTCACGGCCGATCTCTTGCACGACTGACGTGACTGGGTTGTGAGTGGATTGGACGATCATGCTTCAAAAGCCGGCACAAACCTCGCCCATGGCCAAATTGGCCTGCAAGCAGGTTCCCTAGAGTGGATAGAGAGATAAGGACACTCAGGGTCTAGAATCGTTTGCGAAGTGTGTGATGAGGTCAAACGGAGGTTGCTTTCTCGGATTATTCTGGGAGGGCTTCACCTTTTCTGCAGCTGGACCATACAAATTGCGAGAGAAAAGGGCACTATTTGAGACGGGATAGATATGAGGGCAGTCAACCATACGTCAACAGCAATAGGAAGCGAAGTGACGGACGCGACGATTTTTTGACTACCCAGAATATCCTTTTTCGATACAACAGAGAAGTATGCAATATTTATGAACAAATAGACGGCAGTCACAAAAATCATGGCGATCGGTGCAGCGCGCGTGATGGTCTGTACAGGGTTTCGGACCACAGACAGGGCATAGTTCGCACTCGAGTAGCCGATGTAAGACCTTGGCAAAGGAAGGGGATACCAATGTAAGTGCACGGCAGGCTCAGAACGATACATATATTAGCAAGAGATGCTCTCACCAAACGACGTTGTAGAGTCCAGTTACGAAAGTGCATTCGCCCCAGTCCCCGAGCCTTCCCAGAAAATATCCCATTCGAAATTGTGTGGGATCTCATATTCTGGGCGAACGTGGAAGCCTCTGACACCCGCGAGAGATAGTAGACCAGCAGAAAGAGCAACAAGCGATAGTGTGATGAGTTTTAGTTTGCCCCAGTGCGTTTTGAAGACGAAGGCCCCAGTGAAGGCGCGTCCCGTGTATGCCGCACGCAAATGTTAGGCCGAGGAAGGCAACTAAGCGGACGTTGAAGCGGGAAGGGGCCACCGACATCGTATGCAGGAGGTCTGGGAACATGAGCGTGCATCAACTAAATACGACGCTGTTGGCTGCGGCAGTCCCCTATCAGAAGGCTGTATAAACCATATGTGGGGAGAGCCCAGAAAGCATTTTTCACCATTATCAGCACACAGACAGGCAAAGACACATGTTATCAGGAACCTTGGAGATCGATAGCTGAATTCTAGATAATTCTTCCCGCCTCCACTGCGAGGTAGGCCCTTTGTGTTTGGTGTTCGTGCCTTTATGCACATCGAGTGAAAGCCATCACGAACAGTACCAAGCGCAATGTAAACCGCCGTCCCACATGCAGCGATTGACGCGCCTACCACCCACATAATCAGAGAAAACGCCCCACGCTCCCCGCAAACCGCAAGATATTGCCAGGAGTAGCACATATCCTTTGAAAAATGGCAAAATGAGCCACCCAGTGGCATTTTAAGTTTCAAGTCGCCGTGAGCCTTTAGTTAATAGTAGCTCACACCCCCGTCCCCCAAGTCCCCAATGATGCAACCGAAAAATTTCAGAAAGCCAGCCCTAACGAGTCCCAGCTGGGCGCTGAACACACGGAAACGGTCGTCGAATCCCTCGCCGTGTCGTTTCCTAGAAATAGAAAGGAACCTGTGATTCAGCACGCCAAGTCAACCGTAAAACGAAGTATGTCGGGGGATTGTTCTGGCGGCCATCCTCCTCTGGGTGTACGGGCGGCTCCATCAGCGGCTCTGGCATTCACAGGCGGCTCTGGCGACCGAGAGCTTGAGCAGTATCCTTTGTTGGCGAGACTAGGTTGGCCTAGCAGGTGTCGGGAGTGTGGTGGTCGGCATTGACAGCAGGCTGGTTGCCAACCAAATGAATGATTCGACGTTTGATGCATTGATTATGGCGTTACCGCGTCCCTCAGCAAACATCTTGGGCCCCTGGCGCGGGATTGATGGCAAAAAATGAGTGCAAGGCGGACTTACCTTATGGGGTAGATCATGATGGGCACCATGTGCAGATCGTCGGCACATCAGCAGCACTTAAAGAACATGAAAATCATCAATAATTCAGTATTATCAACTACGACGATGCCATCTAAAAAGGGGTATTACGGTGCTGGATAACGATCTAACATATCAAATGCAATGCTGTAAGATATATGTAATGAGAAGAAAAAGAGGGAGAAGGGGGAATAAAGAATGCGACGGAAATTTTTAAAAAAAAGGGAACCAACCATAGCAATAGAACGCACAGCAGCACCTCCCATCCTGCGGACCCAGAAATTCATGTAACGCCAAATTCCTCCCTCGCAGCATGTGTCTCCAGAGTCACCGAGCTTATCGCCCTAGGGTGTACCAGCTTGAAAAAAAGTTGCCGACGGAAAACCAGATTAGCACAAACGACATCTAAAACACAAGGGGGCAAAGCACACACACCCCACTAATCGGCCTCGAATAATCCACATGATCCCGCAAGCTCGTGGAACTCGCCTGCATCGAGTCATTCAACCCCATCCCCAGCCGGGGATGCAGCAGCCCTTCAATCATACTCATAGAATCTGCCGTCGGAACGGGTGACGGAGATGACTCCTGCCGCACGATAGTCGGCCCGCGGAAGGGATACATAGGATGAGCGCTATCCTGAGGGATCACATAGTCCACACCAATCACAGGCTGCTGCTGCTGCTGCTGCTCGTGGTGGTGATAATCATGCGGCTCCATTTCGGAGATCGGAATGTGCAGGGCTGGGGGCTGCAGCGAGGGGGGTCTCGCGAGCTCGCCACGCGTCCCGTTTTCGTCATTAATCTGCGATATGGAGGGCAGTTCGTCAGATCGACGACCCGTGCTCCGCCTCTTGGCAGTGGTGTGCATGGCGGGATCTTTTCGTGGGGAACGGAAGCGGGAAATAAGACCACGAAAGCTATTCCGGTCCGCCTGATTGCTAGAGGAGTTGTTGAGTTGGAAGAACGGGAACGTGTTGGGTGGAGGGGGTGGAGGTGTCGTGTTCTGAGAACCGGAGCTTGGTACAATGTCCGATTTAGACTTGTGCGTTGCTAGACCGCTCCCTGAGGAGGAAGCGGCTTCGTGCCCTTGGGAAGACGAACCAGCTGCGGTTAGTGAAACTGCACTGCGTGATTGATTAGCAGATGTCCGTTCTGGCTGGGCACCAGAAGGTCCATAGATGCTGGAAAGATCCCGCCCTCCAAGCCACACATCGGGTTCTGTGGGGCTTGATAACTTTCGAGGCCCCATAAATGAATTATTAGCGAGAAGGGCTCCGTGGTTACCGCATGTTGCAACCTCCATAGTTTGGCCGAGCCCAGGCATGTAGGGCTGCCCACCAAACGACGGCACACGTGCGAGCCGTGTCGATGGTACGCCACTTTCTGCGCTACCACCCGCCGCACCTGTCCACACATGATCACTCGCATTCTCCGCCACATCACCCTCTCCACTATGTCGCTGGCTGCCAGGCCGGTGATTTCGGTCCAACGACCCTGCCACACCAAACGCACCGGCAGAAAACGGGTCGTATTCATCGCCCAGCGGAGGCCGCCAAAGCCCAGACGGTGTATGCAGGAAGTGCTCGCTAGATTCGTTGTGGCTTAGACGGCTCTTGTAGCGTCGACACGCGAAGAAAATGACAAAGACCGCAAGAATGACGAGAAATGTTCCCGAAAGAGCGACGCCGATAATCGCCGCAGTGTTTAGTGCAAACCTATCAACAGATGGGGACTTTTATTAAAAAACGCGCTATGAAATGGAACACTATACCCATTGCCTCTTGGTGTGTCGGTGCTAAGGACGCCAGTTGTCATTACAATGCTAAACGTAGTCTGTTGACCACCCGAGTAGGTGCTCGTCCAGTAATTAGTCATTGTTGTTGTGCGCCGGCGAGATGTCACGGCGGGGATCCTAGATGTCACTAAACGTTGCCTAGAAGTAAGCTTGATGCGAATAAGGAATAGGAGTGCATCAAACCTGATAACGATGGAAACGGTATCGGCGAAGGCGTTTCCCGTGTGGATCTATGCAACACAATGATTAGCGCTTGATGATGACAACTGATCTGAAGAGCGTACGGCAAAGAACGGGTGCCGACAGGCTCGACCTGAGTGGAGAAGATGGGGAGGGTCGTAGATCGGGGTCTGGAGGTCGTGGTCGCAAGGAAAGATGTTGAAGGATGGATGGTCGACGTTCGCGAGGTGGTCGTTATTGGTGAAGGGTCTGGTGAGGAGCTGCTCTCCTCAGTAGATGAGCTTGACAGCTCAGAGGTTTGTTGGGAGCCCATATCCGAAGTGGTGGCATCTGTGCTCATGCTTTGGCTCGTAGCAGTGGACTGGAATTTACTAAGGTCAGGGGCAAGGCCAAATTTTTGTGAAGTGAGAAGAAAGGAACATTGCTTATCGCCTTTTGGATATGTTATACATTTCACAAAGCCACCAAAAATAACGCACGACACCAAGTTTTCAGAGACTTGCGTACTCACATTTGGCTCTGGCTTGTTCACTGGGCTTAGTGTACTTTCTGCAGTCTTCCACTGAGAGCCCGGCACCGACCCTGGATTTAAAGCGGGGACGATTAGGCATTTGGGTACTAGGCGAGGTTCTAACTTCCTCACCACTACTGGCTGACGATGATGCTACTGCAATGGGGATTAATAACACGACGTAGATAGGCTAGATCTCGACAACTCACCCGATGTCCAGACACTGGATACGGCCTCTCCTGCCAATGAGAATTCCGCTATGTAAAGTTGCGTTGAAGGTGTGGGCCTTTCTCTAGAGAAAATACAACGTGCCTGCTGGTCCGGAGGAAGTTAAAGTTGAGCTCGATCCTTGGCAAATGGTGGCGTTAGGCAAGACAGTCGCGTGGCATAACCGATCACAGACCAGTATCAATATTTGTTGGTGACTGTGAGACTGTAACAGTTTCGGTCGAAGCTGTCGTTGAAACTACAACATCAGTGAATTCTCTGGATGAACTCGAAGTATCAGAAAATGTAGGCATTCGCTCGAAGGTGCCACAAAACGAACTCACGCGGATGCCTGGCGTCGCACCCTCCCTAAACCCTTATACCCTGCAAGCAGACTAGAATAACGGATACAGCCTCCTACACCGGATGTTGAACCACCTTGTCTAACAGCGGCGAGTGAACGTTCCTCGTTCGTGGCGTCGAATGGAATATGAATTGGGTGTAAGACACCCGTGGCCTCATGGTGACTTGGTGAGACTATAGCAACATAAGAATAGTGCATAGTATCAGACGGAATACAATCCGGCATCGTTTGGGTCATGGCTGAGTATCGTAATGGAGGAGGCGATGCTGAGGAGGAAGATGAGCACGATGAAGAAACCCCACGCACGTCTGCAAATCAATTGCACTGACGCGACCCAGACTTGTCCTGAAGCTGGGGTTAACGATGAGCAGAGGCGGACAAGGCTTCCATCAAGGAGCGCCTGTCAAAAATGAGAGGAGGTATATGTATCCTGTATGTAAACCTCAAGAACAAGCGAGATTTGCTAGATCCTAAAGCAGAGAAAGGGCGCTAAAAAAAAACACGCTGCCAAGCTAAACATTTATGCTGTCAATACATAATATTTACCTCATCCCCCCTGATTAAAGGTTGTTGACACCATCCACAACGCCTTCAAGGACAACATGTCCTTGTTCTTGTTAGTCTGCATAATGGAAGAATTGGCCATACCTACTGCTGGCACTGCAACGGCCAGTTCACCTGCGGTGACATGACTCGAGGCCAACTGTGCAATCGATGACGTGCCTGCTTAAGGCGTGAAGGCGGCGTAATCCATCAACCAAGGCGCTCATCACTTTATTTGGTCGGCATGTGTGTCACAAGTAGTCATCCTGCAGCAGCTCTATTTCTGCGCCCGAGAAGTTACAAAATCTCCCTTTCAGAGGTACACCGTATTACTACCAAAGCGTCAACCTTGATTGACAGGTACTATTCGCCGCCTCTTTCGCGCATATGTAGATCAGCCAAAGCTGGCAACGAGACATTAGATGCATCTACAGCGGCTTAGTGGAGACCAACATTTTCTATGGTGAACACAAAACACAGCAGATTGAAATTAATGTCCCTCATGTTGCCGATTATTAAGGATCAGATCTCGGGAGCCTGTGACACTGGTTCGAAGGCCGATTGCTATGCATGCCAAATAACCCATTGCGACTCAGCATGTTCTCTTCTTGGGGTCTGACGGAGAAGATGGTGCAGAAAAATTTTCACTCCTGGGCCACCTGATCTAAAGACCTACCTCGAGGTAAACATATTGCGATAAATGCGCGTTGCGCACGATGGCATCGGTAGTGTGACCAGCGCTGGGAAAACGTGTGACTGACAATCACACTCCGATGTCGCCCCATGGATTTGCCACCCCTATGGTGCACAACCAACTCTGCCCAACACATATAACCATTCAGCATGTTCGATAAAGTTAAATTTGCAGTATATGAATTACTATGCCCCCTTTCTTTCATGAGCAGTGCAAGTAATCTGATTCGAGGTTCGACAATCTAGTGACCTCCTCAAGCCGCAAAGCCCCTCTTCCATCAATTTTTGCCAAGCAGCTGATCACGAAAATCTCAACGCTAATTCCTGAAACCTGACTTGTTTCTTTGCCAACAAAGAACAAAATGAGCGCGCATCTGGTTGCCCTTCCTGGACGTGGGACCTGTTTAGGCCAAGACCTTTTCCGATGTTGGTGATATCCAAGATGACTTGGTGTGTCTGATAATCCTATGAACGGTGTCCGAATGAACTCATTCTATTAGAATGTGAGTGCCATTAGAATGGCATACTGCCAGATGGAGGTAAGCAAGGTATGTCAGTGAAAAGTGGTCCCTGAAAGCGCCATGGCCGCACGTTTGTCAACTCTCCACAGCTCGTCACGCCTATGTGGCTAATATATTGAATGTTCTGTGATCCGAGAACGCCATCTGACTGTTCCAGGAGACCCGCTCTGGGATTTTTTCAGGCGCCCACGAGCGCTGGCACCCGCAAGAGAATGTTCCGAGCGGCCTGAGCCGCGCTCCATGTTAGGCTTAACGTTTTGGCTATTTACTAGCGAGGGCCCCCCTAGGTCGTCCCCTTTTAGCCCATCCTGCCCTAACACCCCTGCAAGATATATATAGCCTTGCGCAACTCCATTGGCCAGTGCAGATATGCGGGTGGTCAATGTCAGACAGGCCCCAGGGTTACAACACACATACTGAACGCAATATATACAACCCTTGTACAGCATTAGACTGGATCTCCATGCTCTTTCTTGTGTAAGCTCACAGAATATGGACTGCTTTGTGAGTGAGACTTGAACCATCCATCATCCTCAAATCGAAAAATTGTTACCCTCCCAAGTAAATGAAATAAGTATAAGGGCCGCAACGTTTACGCTTTGATCAACGCCACCAAATCATGTGACACCACTGGCCGTTTCGCCCAACTCACGATCCAATTGAGAGGTGCTCCGCCATTCTCACCCACACTCGGTATCGCAAATACAGCGGTAGCAAGCCAGATGTCAGCCCCGCCCCGAGGCGTATGCTCTGCGCGCAGCGTCGGCACAATAGCGCGGGCCGCCACCAAATTCGAATTGGCATCCGTGCGGAGCGCCTGCCCCGCCCTGCCCCCATCCAGATCAACAATGCCAACCACCCCCGCCCGCGATGTCGCCCTCGCTTCCCCCTTCCGTTCAAGCGTCCCATACGCCTCCCCCACGGACGGCTCCAGCGCCCGCCCATCTTCCCCCTGGCCGTATATAGCAAAGCCCCCCTCCGCCGACGCCAGCGCGCGATCCGTCCTGATCCTGTGCACGTGCACATGCCAGTTCGGCGCCGCCGCGTGCGGCGGCACGAGCCACGTCTCCACCTCGACGCCGGCCCACGGGTACCACATCGACCGCAGCCACTTGCCGTCCTCGATGCGGGCCTCCTTCGTGGCGCGCCGGCACCTCCACGTCTCGCCCTGGTCGTCGCTCAGCGCGAGGGTGCTGTCGCCTCCTAATTCCTCGAGTGTCCCGTTCCCGACGGGCACACTGTATCCGAATGCGGACGAGTAGGCGAGCTTGCCGTACTTGGCTGCGCTCTGTTTGACAGGGTATGAACACTGTTGGCCGGAAGATAGGAGGAACGTGTGTCCCCCGAGATTGCTAGCGATATGAAGCGGATAGCTCAGCACCTTCGTTGTCCCCTTTAGCTCCCTCGGGTATGGCTCTTCATTCGCCACCCAGAATGGATGGCTGTCAGGCAGAGCTAGCGTGACAAACGATTTGCAGCACCAGTATGGCGATCCGGGGGAATTGTAGTTTTCGGTCATGTTGTGGTTCGGATAGCAGTATCCGATGGTCAGTGTGCCGTCGGAATGGTATGCCCCCGGCTGTCTGGCCCAATACCGGATGTTGCGCAGTTGCAGGCCCTTGATCACTCCCCAGGTCAGCGGCGCAGGAAGCTCCACGTCTGCGAACGCCAAAGCACCCCAGAATGAAGACATGGCGAAGCGGTACGTCATGCTCCTCCCAAATGGGATTGCACGGCCTGTCATGTGTGTTATTCAAATAGTCGTTCTCGGCGACACAAGACGGGGGGGGGGGGGGGTGCTTACCCTCTTCATCGAAGTAACGGACGAAATCGATCGCGAATTGGCGAGCCCGATTGCGGTACTCTTCGCACCTCTCGGGGTCGTCTGCCTGGGCGAGCTTTGAGTATGCCAGCTGCGCGAACTGAATCGCGAACGAAGATGAATAATAGTCGAGCTGGATAACACCCTCAGGGCCGTCTCTTGACCACCCACCGCCGATATAGAACGTGTCGAGGTGGTCAAGGTCAGCTTTCATGCGTTTGGCGTCGAATCGCTTTGAGCCAGCCCTCGACAACCCGAGGTTGGCGAAGACCTAAGTTTCGTTCAGACAAGAGGCTGACTCGACGAGAAACGTGGATATCTCACCCTAAACCAGAGCCAATTCGTATTCGGCATCTCTTTATCATTCATCCCCCCAAGCCAGTCCTCGAAATGTCTTTTCGCTGCGTCGCTGAGCGGGTCCCAGAGTTTCTCTTTAGCCACTGCGATCGCAAAACCGATCGCAGAACATTCGACCATGCGCTGGTCTTTATTCCTCATATTCCCCCAGAATTCCTCGTGCGCTGGGTTGGTGCCGCTGTCGAAGCCGCGCAGCCAGCGCGACGTCCCTTCGTAGGCGCCTCCCCCGCCGAGAAGCGACGCCAGTCCCCATATAGGGCGGGAAAACCCCTCCAGCTGCGCCGCCGCCTCGTCGTAGTGCGTCGCCGTGTGGCCAAGATGGATGCGCGCCCCGCCGGGCGACGTATGTGCCGCAAGCGGGTCGAGGAGGTCGGTGAGGAACTTTGCGAGATCGGCTTTTGTGGCGAGTGGGTTCGATGCGAACGGAGTGGTGTTGGCAAAGTCGCTCATGGCTAACTTTTTGGTGTGCGAAGGAGCTGCGGTGTGGATTGGCTGAGCTGGTGCCAGCAGTGGCTGGGAGGTTTTATGGACTCCCCCGGCCCGACGTGTTCCGTCCGTCTTCCTTCGTGCACGCGACGGTGGCAATATGATGGTGTTGTGTTTCGCACATACTGTAAAATATCTCCCAATGGTGCTTGTAACGGGGAGTACTGTAAGTCTGGTTTGGTATCAGGGATATCTGGTCTCTTGCAATGGTCGTTGTGGGGAAGGTCAGCGTCATTGACACTTTAATAGTCGGGCCCTGTATACGCCAAAACGCTCTCAGGGAATGAACAGTTGTCATTTGTTTCCTTCCTCACACTGGGTATTGGTATACGCCGCCGCAGGGCATGTTAGGCTTGTAGGTCTAGAGCTTCTAGGATGTTACACTCCATAGAATATCAGAATGGCACATTGAATTTTAGGGCGATTCTTGATGGTTTCCACAGGGCCACTTACTAGGACCGACCGATCTGAGATTCCAAACCACGTTTACGGCCCTGAAAGCCTGAAGTTGCTCTCAAAAAATGAACATGGATTGGATACAGGACACGCCAGGCAGACTCGTGGAATTCAATCGACAAGGCCAGACCTCAGGAGAGCCGCAGCATTGGTTGTGCTTTTCTCTGTTGATATGTGTCATTGACTCATTCCTCATGCAAGTAGAAGCGCCACTGTCAGGTGAGTCGTATGCCGAAAAGCCATCGCTTGGTATGTCTCATCGTCCGTGGAATAACATGTGAGGGAGACATATCAAGCCTCAGAAAGTCCGATCTATCGTCCACCATTCTGAATTGCTGCCCCGTTCACCCTGACGAAATTATTTTTCCATCAAACGGCTTCTAGAGGACCCTGACGGACATGTCCGACATTGTGCTGGTATAAAAATTCACGTTGCAAAAAAACTCACGTCCTAACAGTTCTACCACTTGACGCAGTCATGCCTTCCTTTGACCTTTTAGCCAGCATTGCTGTGTTCTCATACGCTCTTTATCTTTATGTAACTCGCCGCAAGGTCTCGAATCTCCCCCTCCCTCCAGGGCCTAAGGGCCTTCCCCTCATCGGATGCCTGCTTGACATGCCACATACATTTGAATGGAAGACGTACCATGAGTGGTGCAAGAAATTCAGTGAGCCCCGTCGTCCCTTACTGTCAGGTTTAAAATCAATGACAACCCCCTGAAGACAGTGATATCATCCATCTCAATGTCGCAGGAACGTCTATCGTTGTGCTCGATACCACAGAGGTGGCAACTGAGCTTTTGGAGAAGCGCTCGTCTATCTATTCTGGACGGTACGCGAACACCATAAACCTGATACGCCCACCTCCCAATTGTCTTTCTAGAGCAAGGATGCCGATGATCAACGAACTGATGGGCTGGAACTTTAACTTTGGCTTCATGGAATATGGTAAGATAAACGGCGTTGATACTTTACCGTGTGCGCTAACCGCCATTTAAGGTGATCGATGGTAATTCCCTGTCTGTAATTTACGATTTTAGGTTGAAGGTGTCGCGACAGGCGCAAACACCGCAGGTTGATGCATCAGACGTTCCATCCCACTGCAGCGCGTCTGTTTCGCCCACACGAGCTAAAGGCGTCGCGCGGACTGCTTCGACGCTTCCTCGCCACACCAGACGACGTAATCGGAAACTTGAGACAGTACGTCTTGCACGTTCCCCAGAGTCTGTTAAAAACTAAATCGAGCATAGTATGGCTGGAGAAACAATCATCTCGATTGCGTATGGGCTTGACGTGCTGCCGAAGGATGACCCATACATCAAGACCGCGGAGGAAGGCATCCACCCTCTCGTAGCCGCTGGGGTTCCCGGAGCATTCCTCGTCGACACGATGCCCTTCCTGAAGTACGTCCCTGGATGGGTCCCTGGAGCTGGATTCCAGCGCAAGGCGGAGGAGTGGAAGGTCCTCGCTACCCGAATGATCGAAAAGCCTTTCCAGGCCGCGAAAAGACACATTGTGAGATCATTAGTTTTATCTTGATATGTCTGCCCGCGAAGAGGCTGAGCTTGGATCAGGAAAATGGTGATGCGGTGCCATCGTTTACGTCATATAGCATGCAGCGCATGGATGAGGGAACCCACGACAATGCATACCAGGAAGACATCATTCAAGGGACGGCTGGAACGATGTATGCTGCCGGCTCAGATACAGTGAGGACCCATTTGTTTCCTGCCTAGTGTTGGGCGCTAAATGATTGTATTTAGACGGTTTCTGCGATTGCGTCGTGCATCCTCGGTCTGCTTGAACGTCCTGATGTGCTGGAAAGGGCACAAGCCGAAATCGATGCGGTCATAAAGCCTGGATTTCTCCCGGATTTTGACGATGAGGATTCTTTGCCGTTCATCACTGCCATTGTCAAAGAGACGTTGAGATGGCGCGATGTTGTTCCTATTGGTAGGGATTCCCGTATCCACACTGAACCTGAATATCTAAACAATAAACGTCATCCGCGTATTGCAGCTGTTCCGCATCTTGTCCATGTCGAAGATGAGTATAAAGGCTATAGGATACCTGCAGGTACCATTGTCGTCCCTAATGCTTGGTATTGTGTTGGAAATCCCCTTTTCGAAAACCCTAACTGAAGTCATTGCAGGGCTATGCTTCACAATGAAGGGGTTTACCCTGACCCAATGTCCTTCAAGCCTGAACGATTTATGAAGGACGGCAAGATTGACAAGTCCGTCAGGGACCCCGCACATGCGTGCTTCGGCTTTGGAAGACGGTGCGTCATAATTGTAGCTTAAATACCGATATGCGTGCTTACCCAAAGCTACATAAAGTATCTGCCCCGGACGTTACATGGCCTTTTCCGCCGTCTGGATCGCCGTTGCCTCCTTGGTTGCTGTTTTCGATTTTAAGAAAGCGGTGGACGAGAATGGGAATGAGATTGAACTCACCCATGATTATATTTCTGCGCTAGTTTGGTGAGCGTCTTTTTTTTTGTACACGGTCATGAGGAGGACTTCCACCTGACTCTGAACCAGCATTCCTAAACCGTACAAATGCTCGATTAAGCCTCGTTCGAAAGAGGCAGAAGCCCTCATCAACGCGACCGCAAATGACCAACTGCACTTTTAGATGCTCAATTGAATGGTGTTGGTAGATCGTCGATCCAGTGCTTTCCCCGCCGTCCTTTGATCAGGGGCTACGCTGCGTATATAAATGGATGACCTGTTAAGCGAGCATAAGCTGCTAATGCAAT
>JASFDG010000151.1:0-12970 GCA_036937095.1 Phaeolepiota aurea
GGCATGCTTCCATGGTGGAAATTGGCTATTTGGTGCGTGTTGTGGCTATATGTAAAAGGGCTTTCTCTAATTATCTCCAGGCGGGCGGCTTTTGGATAATGCAACCATTGTAAACCACGCTCTCGACCTGATCGACGCCTGCTGGAATACATACGCCAGTACAGTGTAAGTTATATAATGTTATTGACCACAAAAGAGCACTAATAATGTTAATTTAGCACCGGTATTGGCCCAGAATCCTTCGCATTTATTTCATCAGATGGTAGCTTTACAGGTGGGTCCGGACCCAGTTCCGCCCAAACTGCGTTCCATGCCCAACACGGTTTTTACATCACCAATGGAAATTATATCCAACGGCCCGAGGTCCTCGAATCTAACTTCTATGCCTGGCGCGTAACAGGCGACACGAAGTACTTGGATCGAGCTGCCAGCGCTATCGCTTCCTTCAACACAACGCTCTTTGTTGCAGGTGGCTATGATGGTATTGGCGATGTCAATGCCGGACGAAGCCCGGGATTCTTCGACGACACACAGAGTTTCTGGTTTGCGGAGGTGCTCAAGTATCTGTAAGCAATGCCCAGGACTTATTCCTTGTGGAACTATGTTACTTAAATGCCTCGTGACTGCAGATATCTGACCTTTGACGATCCTAGCAAGATCAGCCTTGACGAATGTAAGCGCTTTAATAGCCACAATTCCTTGCCCTGACTCGAATTCCGTCCGAAGGGGTATTCAACACAGAAGCACATCCCTTCAAAGCGTCCCCCATCACCTCATTGCCCCTTGGTGCCAACTTCATGAAGAATTTTGAGGCGCCCCCCACGACAACCCAAGGAGTGTTGCCCGCTGTCAGTCCAATTAACCCTGATGCTCGGATTATCCCATCCCAATGAGCGGCCTTGCGAATTGATACAAGGGTATCGGTATCGAGATCAATTTTGGGTCTCGAGGTGTTATTTTTCTTGGTGTTTACTCCCATACCGATGTTGTACTTTATCTCCTGAAAAAGAACAGGGTTTATTTTTATAAAAGCGATGCATGGGTGGTAAGAGGAGTGACATAGAGGGAAAGGAGCACGAGTCGCGGCGCCACAGTGCAGAGAGCGGATTGTGTAAAGCCTACATTTAGCCACAGCTACATTCGATTAGAGGAGTTAATGCCTAAGCCCAAATGGTCCCCGGAGCCAGCGCCCAAAGAGTCTAGAATCAGGGAACATCGGGCGAAAGGTTTGAGTATCGTGAATCCGAAAATAGCCTACCAATCTCACTAGCAGGTACACCAATGCCAAACAATTAAGGGCCAAACGTGAATCCGGTCTTCAGCCTGAGATAGATCTTGGAAGGAGTAGACTGGTAACATACTTTCAGCCTGGGTTTAGAGGTGTGCGCATAAACGGTGGGGCATACCGATAGCGCCGAGGATACAGCCCACCCTTTGAATAGCATTCGAGGCCGTTTACCTGAAAGTCAACTGGTGGGTCTCTTCGATCTCATAGTGACCATCGAAAGTCTCTGAGGCTGTATTTCGCCTTCTCGTTCAATGCAAGCTGGGGCTAGGTTTACTACGGACCGGGGGTTCGCAAGGAATGAGGGGATACCCTGAAGTGGTCAAAGTGCTGCCTTTTGAGAGGCTCAGATCTGCCCATCCCTATAAGCTCGTCAAATGAGACATCAGAATGATAAACGTAACGAGTTGTCGCAGCCTTGCTCGGGACCGTGTATCGATAGCTTATGACCCAGGCATCAGTGGATGCACATCCCCCGAAGGATCAAGGCACCTCGGTTTGTCTCATGCTGGGCGAGGCTCAATGGGCACCAATCTATCGATCTGGGATCCGTCAGATACTCAACTAGCAGGGGTCTCCCCTTGGTATGAATGCCAAGGATAGCCATGAATTGGCCAGACTAGTCATTCTGGGTATTGCCAAGCTTTATAGGCACGCGCTTGAGAGGCGTGTGTGAAGCGGCCATGCCATGGTGAGTTTCCCAACAGAGGATTGAGTGGAACCGAGCATCTGAGCATCTTATTAACGACGTGCGGTGGATGGTCTGGTTGGTCATTAGTCCAGTTGCCACAAGGGGACTAGGCATTTCAAGCAAACCTCTCCTGAATGATGGAATCGTGGCTGGCCAAGGCAGGTAGCAAAAGGCAGAGAATCTGCCGGAGATGAATAACATTGAGCAAATGCCCGACATAGGTGTGGCACCAGGTCTTGGAACACTTGCTAGGATTTGTCAAAGGGAGGGTCACCAATTCCACTGGGGTTCTGTTTCCCTGGCTCGCTTGTCAAAAATTACGATGTCAATGCAGTGGCTTTGCAAGATGTCATCTCTGCATGCGTACGCCAGTACCACGTAAAGCATAGCTTGAAAGGGAATTGCGCCAAAACTACCAGTGGAAGTATTCCAACAGATCTTTAAGGCAGTGCATATCTATTATCCATCACTTGTGCATGTGGCGACACCAGCGGTCTTTCCTTCTTTGAATTTGGTGAGATTTGGTGTCTCAACCGGCATGCTCATTCATAACGCAAATTTATCATTGCAGCCATGTAGAGATACGCACGGGAGCACATCCCTCAAGTCCCAGACATCCCCACTACACCCACCTGATCGCGTATCTTGGCTATTTCACTAGCGGTGAGAGCTCCCTTACTTGCGCACAAATAATTTTCGAATGCCAACTGCGCATCGGCATCTGTCACGAACTCCGATCTAGCAAGAACATTAGAGTGGCAAGATATAGAAATGACAATTTCAAATCACCTCAAGAACGAGTATAGGCGATCCCAATATTCAGGCTTCGAGACTGTGGAGTGGTAGGTGGACATCTCTGGCTGCATGACAGGACTAGGCATCGTGCTTGTATCCAGTGTCAACACTATATCCTTCTCGACAATACCAGATGTATCACTGGGTGACGGGGATAAAACCAGGGACGGAATGCGTTGATGCCTTGGGCGCGTTCCCGCCTGGCGAGGCTCTAAAGTGGAGGGTGATTTCTGGGCTGCTGATGATGTAGGTAATGATTCCATTGTTTTTACTTTTGACGGGTCCCAATCAAATCCAGATTTGACCATAAGATTTATGGTATCGCCGTCGTGGACGCTGTACTCTTTGAGGAGCTTTGAGTCTGCAAGCGCTTTTCCTTTCAAAAGAAGTCGCTGGGCGTCTGCTGGAGGTGCAGAGGATTGTGATGCGAGCTGTGACTTGATTGATGAGATGGTGTCTGTTGTCTGGACGGAAATAGTGTAAGAAATAGAGGGTTTGAGGGATTTAAAAGCCAGTTTTATGGAGGCTGTGCCATGTGTTTGTAAGATTAAAAGGGTGCCGAAAACAAGATGGAAACTGAGGCGAACCTTGCGATGAAGTTGAGGCTTCAGGCTGTTTTCGAGCAGGAGGCGGAGGTACTGCCACCTTTCCAGTCTGTCACTGATTGTGCAGGTTTCACAGGAAACGTAAAACGCCCACCTGTAGGATGGGGACTCGTTTCAAGGAATTCTCGGATGGTTGCTGATAATCGTCTGCATACGTGATGGGCTGTGTTGATAACGTATTCAGGAATGTTCTTGCGAATGCTAGTTCTGCTTGGTCTGTCATGCTAATCCAAATCCTCGATAACAGTGGGCTGTAAGTATACTGAGTTCGAGCAGTCACATCCACCATCAATAGCTGTCACGTTCGCGGCGCGTCACGAATCCAAAACTTTTCTGTGAATACACTTACCATGGCGGTTTGTGTTGCTCTTGTCTCTAATACGGATTCCTATTGACTTATTCTTAGTCAGGATTTGGCTTTAGTGGAGGTATGTACTGCTTCGTTGAAGTTGAAACCTTGTGACAATGATTTCTAGGAACTTCAAGGTGCTTCGCAAACTGGCAAGAGTTTCAAAAAGTGCGTGTCAAGGATAACGACGGGTGTACAAAAGGCTCATCGTAATGTTTTGCAAGTGCTATGCCCAAACGGATTCACCACTTGAATGCCGGCCTCAAGTCAACGATTACTTAGAATGCCTTCACCATCCGAAAGAGGTTTGATCTGCCCTCCATTCAGAAATCGTTTCTGACTGTCACCCTACTAATCCGAATAGCTTGCTCGTGCAAAGGTTGTACAAGAGGAATTTGTGCGCCAGGCTAATGCCGCTGCCAAGGAGGGGCAGAAAGCGGCGGACATTTTGGCGGATGGAGCCATTATAGGACTGGGCCTGATAAAGAGAAGCAAGGAAGAGAGTTCACAGGAAAAGCCCAAGTAGGGCTCATGTGTGTTTGTCTGTATTCACCACAGTCCCTGTATGCTATTGGTTTATTCAATCCAACCAGCTATATTGCGTGACACTGGAATGTCAAGTATGCATCTCACTTTATTCCGTGCCAGCTCGCAAACTTAACTTTCTACTAGGCCTCCTTGGGCTGTTTGTCAAATGCTGATGGAAGTATATCCTCAAAGGCCCCGAGTTCGCTTGCTGTGATGGTTGCGGTATGCCGATATAAAGTGGCCACTTGTCATACAGCCCCTCATATCAAACAGTTCACGTCCATGACTTCCATGTTGGTGTCTTATCATCGAATCCTGCGGCAAACGATAGTACCTCCTTTGATCATATCATCAGGACTGCACGGGAGAACCTTGTTCGGGCCGAATAAATTCCAACTCCTCAGCCTATTAACACCCTCTCTTGGTAAAGCCTTACGTCGGAGGCTGATCAGTCTAGTCAGCTGGCTTCAATCTCCCCGAATACAGGTTCTTTGCAACAATCTTGCTTTGACACATGCGCTTTCCACCCTCGGAGTGTCCGATTCACGCGCCCTTGCTCTTTTTATAGGTGCAGCATCACTATATTGGCTTTACGAAGACACCCATACCGCAGGCCCAACTTTCAACCGAAAGTTCACCACGAAGCGCTCTTTTGTCCTTTATAAGCGTCCAACCATCCATGAAGAAGCATGAAGAAGTTACCATACTGCAATATCTGCTCTCTTGCCACCAGTCCTTCAATGATCTTCCTCGTCCTCACATCATTCTTAGTCATATGTACCATTCTAAGTCATCGACGATGGCGTACATATCTATTTCGCCACGCAACCCTACCGCCTGGTCCCCCTGCCCTCCCATTTATTGGAAATATCCTCAACAAGCCACTTGAATATGAATGGTTAACTTACACACGCTGGGGGAAGAAATTTGGCGACGTCATATACATGGATATTCTCGGTACACCCATGGTTGTGCTCAACTCCCTCAAAGCGACGTCCGAGCTCTTGGATAAACGTTCGGCGAATTATGCTGACCGCCCCAGGATGGTGCGTTATGGGTCAACTGGAGTATATGATTAAACTCTTGCACTATCTGATGCTGTCCACAGGTTATGGTTGATGAATTAATGGGTTGGGGATGGGATTTTGCGCATATGGCATACTCTGATAGATGGAGGTAAAAGTTTCCGTTGTCTTTTCAATGTGGTTCGATATTTAATTACTTCCTTTTCCAGGCGACATCGCAAAACCTTCCATCAATTCTTCCAATCACGGGCTATACCCTCATATCGGCCCGTCCTTGAGGAAGCCGCATCTGCATTGCTCCAGAGACTTATAAACACACCTGACAAGTTCTCTCCTCATGTTCGACAGTATGTCATCTGATACGTCCCCACCACACCATCTTGACCTGCGGTCCGCACTAGATATGCAGGGTCCATTATCCTCCGTCTCACGTATGGATATGACGTGCGTTCTGAGAACGACCAATACATTTCTCTCGTCCAACGAGCCCTCGCGCCAGTATTACTGATTGTACATGCTGGTGCTTTCTGGGTGGACTTTTTGCCATTCCTGAAACATATTCCTAGTGAGGTCCCCTTTCTCAACCTGGCTTCATATTGCTCAAATGACATTTGTTGATTAGCTTGGTGCCCTGGCGCTAGTTTCAAGAGACAAGCTGATGAATGGACGAAGTCCTCTTTCGCGCTCATTAACAGTCCATTCGAAGGTGTCAAGAAGTCGATGGTGTGTTTCCATGTCCTAGACGAATAAATGTATTGTTAATCCCAACAGGTGGATGGTTCGGCTGTGCCATCATTTGTTACTGAAAACCTCGAGAAGTTGAGCAATTCTGAAACACCTGAACACGATCAGGAAGAAATAATCAAAAACTGCGCTGGTGTTGCCTATGCAGGCAAGTCGCTTTTACCTGTCATTTGCAATGCTGACCAACATTTGTCTTCTTAGCGGGCTCTGATACGGTATGCATTATCTGTAAGAAGTCGTTTTAAAGCGCTAACTTTTCGTTCTTAGACAACATCAGTTCTTCTCACCTTCTTCCTCGCTATGAAGGCGTATCCGGATGTCCAAGCACGGGCTCAGGCTGAAATCGATGCTGTTGTTGGCAAATCCCGGTTCCCTACCTTCAGCGATCGGAAGTTGTTGCCCTACGTAGACGCCATTTTTGCTGAGCTGTTGCGATGGAACCCACCAACCCCATTAGGTCTGTTAGGTCTCTTCTGCTGTTCTGCAGCACACCAACTTCATGTGTCTTAGCCTTGCCCCATGGTGTATTGCAGGATGACATATATGAGGGACACCTGATACCTGCTGGTAGGTCTTTTGTGCATTTTACATTATTGGCATCATCGTTTATGCGTATACGGCGACAGGTTCGACAGTCATAGCGAATACCTGGTTTGTATCATTGTCTTCCCAAGTCTGGCGGCCCAACTCATGGTAGCCTCAGGGCCATCTTCCACGACGAGAATATCTATCCAGAGCCTGAAAATTTCAAGCCCGAGCGGTTCCTTTTGAATGGGAAAGCGCTGCAAAACGACCCAGCCAGCTTTGTCGCATTCGGTTATGGACGTCGGTAAGCCGCGCTCCATTACCGGCCCGTCGGCCTTTATGTTTTTGTACAACAAAGTTGTATTGATCCCGACGTTCGATCTGTAGTGCCTGTCCAGGCCGCCACCTTGCTATGGAATCAATCTGGATTGCCATGGTGTTGATCCTTGCGAGTTTTCATATTAAGAAGCCGCTTGATGATCAAGGCAAGGCTTTGGAGTTCACCACTGGTGTCGTGTCGTAAGTCAAGTCGCGTCCTTTGGTTTTGCTGTTACTGAGGCTTGTCCATCCTCGTCATTCCTAGGCATCCAAAACCATTTAAAGCACGTTTGATACCACGTTCCCAGGAGATCGTGGGGCTGATTCGATCGACAAGCTGTGATTGAAGCTTGCTATTAGCTGAAGTCTGGAAGCGGTGCCTCGGCCAACTAGAGTTGTGTAATGACATTCATGATCTCCCATGATGTACCGAATAACTTGTGAAACCATAGACCCATCCTTAATACTAATGATCAGCCGGGTGAATGAGAAATAAAAGATAAGACTACGCCAACCGTAGTTTATTCTCGTTTCGCATAGCAAGCCTTCAACAGACCTGACATGGCTCTTCATGGTCATCTTGCGCACTCTTGGAATGAAGTGCTTCCATGGATCCACAAATGCCCTGCAGCTGAGTCCAGCATATGCATTGGTCGTACAGCGCAAATCACGTAATGACTGATAGTGATACCCTCCTCCCTGTGGGGGAAGCCCCAAAACAGGCACTCTAGCTGAGCATGATGACACCAGCAAACCAAGTTCCTTCGATACCCGGCAGTCCATGCTATGTTTTTTTATTCTTCACCTTCCTGGAGGTGTTCTTTATCGGCCTTACCATGGGCTGCCTGCTGTATTCGTCCCCTCCCAGTCAACGTCCCGCTATCGCCGACAGAGGTGAAGGGTCTCTTCACGGTGATGTCCGTTGTGTGGTAAATCATAACCATAGCGTGTGTGCACAACATCGTCGTGACCGCGTTCAGCAACGAATGGTCAGTGCTGCTCGCCTGGGGCGATAGATAGGGTGTTCGCCCTCACCGCAGGCCTTATCCAGCGCTCCCTATACTTCCTTACGCTTACCGCAACAACGTGATACCGTGTCGCGTTCGCGACGTGCCTCTTGCTCATGGCGCTGGGCGGGTTGGCGCCCGGGTCCTTCGGCATCAGCAATGTGTGCTGCGCAACTCGGCGGCCCAGTTCCCGCTTGCGAATCTCACACTGGGGAGAAAGCCGAACGGGGTGCTACAAATGGGCGTGCAGCGTGCGTCGTTCATCGCGCACATGGGGAAGGTGCAGAACATGGAGTTTGGGTTCGTGATGCACCCCAATGGGTTATTCCGTGCAGGCGTCGTTGCTTGGAGATTCGAATGGTACAGGACGGACCCGGACGCCATCAAATTTCAGTTTTCATCCCAGCGGCGGCAACTGATGAACTGGAGTGGCAGTTTTGGGGACACATTGGACCACGGCGAGCACATCGAGGGTTTGGCTGATATATACCAATGGGGCGAGTTGCTTGAGTTCGAAGAGGACGACGAGGTGGCTTTTACCATGGTATAATCCCTCTTTTGTGCACCCATTTACGCCCCAGCATTTACCTTTCGCTGATAGAAATCGTACCTCTGCAACTTATACAACCATTCATCAGCCTACCTCTTCCTCGCCGACAACAGAGCAACGGAATGCCTCCCCACCCTCTTCAGCCAAACGCGGGTTGTCCCAGGCGGCGCCTCTATATAAGCCTCGAACGTCACATCGGCAGTTTGGTGGAGTTGGACTCGGCCAATCTCGTCGGCAACATTAGGATGGACGCCTCCTCGACGCCGTGGGCCGTACTAAGTGCATTCACTATATCCGCGCGCATGTTCATGCGACACAAGTTCAACTTCTTCGACCTCGCCACCATCAATGCCAACATGGACACATATCTCTAGTCAGTCCAGTTACTTTGCTGCTCGCCCAGCTGGGGGGTTACCTGAGGAGCCATTTAACTCCACAACTGCGTTTGCTCTTTCTTCGAGAGGAGCAGAAGCTGGCAATTGTTGCCAATAAGGACCTCATGTATGTTACGATCGCCTTTGTGGCCATTTCGATGCTCTTGATTCGCGTGCTGTGTGTAGCGATGCACAAGCAGGCCTGGGTTCGCGACCCACAAATCCCTTTGACAAGGCATCATGGACATGAAGATCGACCAAAGGCTCCTCCATCATCTTCAACCCCCTTCGAATTATTTATTGTAAATAGATTTATTGTTATTACCTATATTCGGTGGACGAACTCGTATCAATTCAGAAGATAATAAATGTCAAGTATCATTACATTCAAGCGCCCGTATTTGAAGGTTGTATATAAATGGCGTTATATCTGTAGTCCCACGGCATTCGAATGATTCCGATTTGATGTTCAGATAGTTTGTGGCCATGGTGGTTACCCCTTCGCTCGTGGGAACGAGGCATTTGGATGAGGACCGCGACTTCGATCGCAACAAAGGGGTCAGGTGAGGAGGGCGTCTGAGCAGGCGTATTGGCCCCCTGTTTCCTGTGGCGGCCTGGTAGCCAGGACGGGATAGAGAATTTGGGAATGTGTGGACGCGGTAAGAAATGGGCACGGTCTTGAGATGGTTGAGATACGGGTGGTGGTAGGTCAATGGATGGTTCCGTCACATCGGGCTTCCGGATGAGAGCTGTTGATAGGGGCTGTCCGACAATCAGGAGGAATCTTGGCAATGGTATCAACGGACTAACCTCCATTTGCTCCCACTCCGTTCCTCCATTTTTTATAGGCTTCTCATACAATGTAGGCTGTAGAATGTCTTGCACGCCATCTCTCATTCCGGTCCAGGGTTCGAGGGAGCCGAGATATATCCGCCTCCTCCTCACAGATAACCTCCTACGCGAACCAACCCCACAGGCGACGAATAAGATCAACAAAGCAACAAACGTAATAAGAAAGCCAAAAAAGTAATTGGCACCACGTTGCACGCCGCCGCTATTTGAGGTTTCTGGTGATATTGTGGGAGGCAGCAGGCTCGAGGTTGGTGATGGATCCGATGTAGAAGACATGGGTTAGATTGAGGGACACAGTGAGCAGGATAGGAGAGACGATGAAGGGAAGGTGAGAGAGACGATGCACATCGCGAAGGAATGTGGGTAGCCCAAGGCGATCTCAACCAAGACATCCCTTCCTTACATAAAAGGTGATGATGTCAGAATTGTTTAAAAATAAAGTGATCACAAACCCTCCATTCCGGGCCAACTGGCTATATGTGTTATCCGGGTTCTCTTGGGCTCAACCCCGAATCTGAGAAAAGAGAAGGATACCAACCTTCCCGGCAGCGATGGGCCCAGCCTTGGCCTTAAGCTTCAGCGCTTCAGCCTCCGATGGGACCTTCCAGGTAATGGCTATCAGAGAAAGGATTATCCGAGCAGCGTACCAGCGTGCCATCAATTCACGGATCTGTGGCTAGTGCAATTGCAAAGCACACCTTCCTTGCGAAACTCTGGCTATCACCGTGATTTGAGATCTTGTCAACATACATATAAGTGGGTAAGGGTTTTGCAACTCAGAGCTTGCTCCGAGTTCCAAGGGAGGTAAGGGTCTGCCAGATATTCATCAAGTCGAACCTCAGACGGGCGATGAAGAAAACCAAAACACGTCATCAAAATACCAAGCGACAGGTTCTAGTCATTGCAACAAAAGCACAATTCATCAGTAAATAACACGAAAACCAACACTAAAGCAAAGCAAACCCGAGCACAATGGATGCCCATCCCAGGGGTGGTGTAGCAACTCCGTGTGAAAGGCTCAACGGAAATGTGTTCTGGCTGCTGGGGATTTCGCCATAAGTATCAATGCAAGGAAAGGAAAGGGGACGGGGGAAGAAAAACCAGAAAAGGCAAAAGCATCATCATCACCAACTCCATATGCGAAGGCATCGTCTAGCCCCCACCAGCCGCCCCCTTCCTTGTCCTCATGACCTTATTTCGCAGAGCCTTCTCCTTCAACTCATTTTCTCTCTTTTCCAACTCGTTTTCTCTGACTGCGTCTTGGCTAGACCCGCTACTCCGTTTCTACAAAACAAAAAAGACGTGATCAGCGAATTGGCCGGGCGTAAACCGACGAAAACCGCACATCTTCAGGCCCTGCTTCCCACTTACTTTTCCTTCGTTCAGCCTCCGCTTGGCCTTTTATTTTCAACTCTCCAGCAGCCACACTGTCAACGTCCATCTTGCTGCTACGCTCCCTGGAGTGTAGCCGGCTATAGCTGCGGCGGCTCACACTGCTGCTCCTGCTGTAGCGCCTCCCGCCAGTTTTTTTTCTGGCATCTCCTCGACCCTCTCCTCTTCCACCTCGACCTCCGGGGCTTCCCCTTCTTCTGACAGGCGGAGGTGACGTTGACCTCGATAGACTACGTCTCCTTCTCCTTGGCGGACTCGCACTCCGCTTTCTAGCCGCGGGACTGACACTTTGTTTCCTGCCAATTGGAGTGGCGCCCCCCTTCCTACCTGATGGACTAGGACTACCTCTTCTGCCCACGCCCCGCTTTTGAGGCGGCGGGCTACCGCGCCTGCCATATCCTCCACCCCTCGCAGGGGCCGGCGACCTTGACCGACTCACAGATATACTCGGGGACCGTGACACACGCCGTCTACGCGGGGGAGGACTGCGACTATCCCGCGACCCCCTAAAGCGCCTCTCACCCCTTGGGGGCGGTGGCGTGAGGGAAGGAGAGCGTTGACGGCGACGGGAGGCTGGTGGCGGTGGGCTGTGCGAGATCGTACGCGACATGGAGCGCCGTGGGGGAGAAGGCCGTCGGGAAGGAGATGGTCGGCGGGGTGGAGACGGGCGTCTGCGTGGGGGTGGAGAGCGCGAGGAAGCCGTAGTGGGTGACCCAACTCGTCGAGAGGGCGATCCGCCGCGGCGAGGGGGGGAGCGATACCTGTTGCGAGCAGGGGGAGGAGAGCCACTCATAGACCGAGAGTGGCGTCGCGGAGGCGAGCGGGAATTGCGACGACGTGGAGGTCCCTACATTGGTCCGATAATCAGTTTTTGGAGCTTCACAAGAAGGAATTATACGAACACCACCAACCCCTGGACCACCGCCTCTGTTTCCCCAACCACCATCACGAGGCCTATTATTTCGGTCGTCATCAAAGCCGCCTCCTCGTCCTCGACCACGACCGCGTCCACCCCTCCCCCTGCCTCCTCCCCGCCCTCCACGGTCACCATCGCGAAGTTCATCCAACCTCGACCGTCGATCCCGCTCATCAATGGCACGAGAATCATGCTCACGTGCTTTGCGCATTTCTTGCTTTTTCTCCTCGATGAACGTCAGCGGTACACCGGTAGGGGTCGCCTGCGCCTCAAGGAGAAGTTTCCACAAGGCACCCATAAAAGCAGGTGTGTCTTTGGTGAGGAAACCGGTAAGGTTAATCTGCATCTTCTTTGGGTCTGGGGTCTATTTTGGCAAGGGTCGACAAGAGGTCAGGATGAAAAGTGATGATAAATGCATATCCTGTGAGAAACGAAGAAATGAAGAGGGGCAAACTGCATACTGGAGCTTGTTCATCTTCCAAGAGACCCATCGCGTATTCTACCACGACCTCGTCTTCAAAGCCGACAAGCTCAACAATCTTTTTGGCGATCCATGGCCTAATAACTGTAAGATTGACTTTACGCATGTCGACCTGTTAAATAGCCGATGTCAACACCATGCTGCAATTTCAGCACAGAGAGCATACCTTCTTCTCGAAATCTGCAGGAAACTTCATGGACTTGAGGAGTTTGAGCTCCTTGTCCGAGAAACGCCTGTCCTGATCAGCAGAGGTGCCTTTGAAGAAGCCTGTTTGCGGTGAGCAGGGAATGCGAAAACTGTGAGCATTACAGAACGATACCATGATACGAGCTGGAGCTCACCAGCGTCTGCCATTATTTCCTTTGAGAATCCTTTAAGAAAAAGGTAAGGTTGAACTGGAGGGTAGAAAGGAAGATGAAGACGCGGGTGGCCACAAAACCTGTGATGATACTCGTGGGAAGCTGACACTTAAAATAATCTTCAACTGATTTTAAACTTGGAGAGGCCCCCAGGCGTCAGCTATCATATATGTT
>JASFDG010000151.1:19492-41641 GCA_036937095.1 Phaeolepiota aurea
GATGAGCGAGTAAGCCCACCTTGGCAGAAGCCCAGCGCACTAGCGCACTGTTGATTACCCTGGTTATATAACGCTGGCAAAGAACACACGTCAGTGTGTCTCGGAGAGGGACGAGGGCCTCTTGTAGGCCATGAAGCGAGTAATCTATAGAGAGTCAGCTTTTTTGTTTGGTTAATACAGAGATATGCGTACCAGCGTTTATCCTCCATACCAGGTCAGCCGAAACCAATGCCCATGCCCTTGATAAGGCCTCTTGATCTGAGAAGCTGCAATCCCTTGTAGATGCATGTGGGCGCAATGGGCACAGTAGAATCTCCTTGAGAGTGTTTGTCCGGAAGAAATGAAGATCGAAGAGGCGCTTGACGCCGATAGGCCCTATTCTCTCGGCGAGCTCGTCGGTTATCTTGGACAGAGAGAAGGAGAGGAGATGAGAGGAAGAATTAATGGCCAGGCCGCCCAAATTGTGGTGAAATGCCAAGGCATAGATATCTAACGGGAATCGTGGTGCGTGAGAGAGGATGAGGGTGTACAAAGGGGTCTCGGGGAGTATATGATCCTTTGGAATGATTCCATAGGCTGACATTCGGTCTACCGCAGTGATCAGAGTCTGGCAGGAGGGCCAATAAGGAGCGCTTGAGGTCTCGTATAACATATGCAGTATCACATTGAAAATCGAGGATGATTCCGGAATCTCATAGAGCGAGGGGCTTAATGGCGACCCGTCGTTAGTGGAGGCATCGAAGAGAAATTGGGGGAGATTCGTTGCTTTAATAAGGGCCTGACTATGTACATAGAAGAGAACCGAGTCCGATGTGATGAAGACCATATCGTGGACCTGCTCATATGCGCCAGGAAAAAATACTGCCGAGACTGCGAGATTGTTGGGGCTAGTAGGGGTGGGAGGTGGGCTATAAGTAGACTTTTTTTTTATACAGAAGTTAGCTATAATGCACATCATCAGGATAGGAGAATCCTTACGATTAAGGCTGGCAATATAGGGCTCTCGTACAGGGTCAGCAGTGGATCGTACTTCATCAGCAGGCTCTCGAGGTCGAGTGGCTCGGTGGCTTCGAAGAGGGCCAACTCATGCAGAAGCGAGTCGTAGGGTGGGCTGTTTGGTGAAGAAAAGTCATTGTGGGAATCCATGATGTGGGGGGGGAGTTCTAAAACAGCGTATGAGAGCCACTGTTACCTGGCCGTTCAAATAGCCTAGGGTGGGCAGAATCGGTAGTTATTGAAAGATCTCGCTCCAGAACGGGGTGGGGAGATAATAGGTTGGATGATGGCGCGACACGACCGAGCTTAAATTGTTTATCTTCTAGAATTAATAATAAAATAAGATTTCCATCATACCACCCTCCGCAGATGACTGAGGCCAAGCGGTCGTTTTCCCGGGCCTCTAATTGGTGCACAACCCCGACCACCATGAGATCGCTTTGGAGAAGCGCAACACGCAGCCTTACGAAGGTACTGTATTTTTTTTCACGATTCCCCAAGCACTGATCAGCCAATTGTGATTTTGAGCTATTTTCTAGACCCAAAAAATTTGGAAACCAACAAACAGTTTATCTAAATTCACCGTTGTATCAACTGTGCCATCTATCTTACGATTTTCTTGCATCCAGCTTGACTGTTTAAAAAACAGGAACATGAATCGCAGGTGGAAAGGCTCCAGGGTGACAAACAGCTCACCCTTGCCGAGTAAAAACTCAGGCTGACCTCGCAAGCTGGGAGCAAATTGTTATAGACATACCATGATCATCGAGACCGACAATGGGTGTTCATATCAAGAATCGATTGTTTAAATCAGACATTTGGCATTTGGTTGCCAATTAATATGCGTGTCTTTATCGTTGCAACGGTTGAGCAATGAACAGGTTTTTATTTGAGCCAGGCACAAGCAAACCTGTGGGTTTGCACCAAGCTCAACCTTGGTATTGTGCGCGTTCGGATATCCTGGTCCGCATTTCGTTTTTCTGTTTTTCCGCGCTCATGCAATTTGTACATAAGGGCCCGCGTCAACTATCGCCAAATAGCGCCACACAACTGTGGAGCAGGACTCTGCGCTTTCAAGTTGTTGATATCGGGTGGTCTTCGGATTCTACAGGGATTCCCCACTGTCCAAGAAGCCAAAAGGCCCAGAGGGATATCGGCATCTTTCGGCATCCAAAGTTATTCTTGGGGAACATACTGGAACATGGATTTTAATGTCTGGCTTGGGATAAAACGCTGGTACCGCAAGTATCCCGTATGATGAGAATCATAACAATGGGTTGCAAGGGGCCTCGGTACAGGGGCTGGACAGGTTGAGGCCCGTTGAGGCTCCATCTCAGCGGCAGTTTTGATGAGAAATATTGACGGTTATCGTGATTCCATTGGCAGCCTTGATGAGAACCGGACGCTGGGATAATCCGACATGACAAATGCAGGTGGGCCTCCACCGCCATGAAGTGGGGCGTGGCGAAATTCCTAGAAGGACATTGCCTTTCAACAAACGTCCATATTGCCAATTACAGCCGAAAACCTCCAAAAAAAGACAACTCGTTTGCCTCTAGATCATCATCGACAGATACCCTGTCGTTTCCGTCAACTTTTCAAGCTGCTTGCCCACGTTCCAAATCCTGTAGCGGTTCCATATGCTCATGTTGTTGCTGCCCTCCTAGCGGTAGATGAGCCACGGAACGCTTCCTCCATCTCGTCCTCGGCAATCCCCCCAGCAGCCCATTGCATGACCCACCAATCGATCTCCTTCCGTCCTTTCGCAGGATCGGGGATTTTGAAGGGCCCCGCAGGGAGGAACTGGGACTCCTCGGCGCGCATGTAGTCATGGACCATCGCGTCTGCGAATGGGGAGAGCAAGAAGCGCAGCCGCCTGTTGACGAACAGCAGAGAATGTATCGTTCTGGGAGCCACAAGGCAGCAGATTTTCAGGACAAGATCAAGCGGGAGTGTATGGATTGGCGGAGAGTCATGCCGAGGGGGTTCGAGATCGGTCTCGGAGAGTGCCATCAATGGCACAGACGCCAGAGTCTCGGGGGCTGGAAATCTGGATTCAAGATATTAAAGGGTCATGTCATATGAGCAAGAAACTAGATTTCGAGCGCCTGTCTAGTCTGACGAAGGCCTACATATTTCCAGGCCCTCGCCACGCCTCGTCCAATATTTCTGTATCCGTTTCGTTTTCCTATGTCAAGAGGGCTTATAAAGAGCCGATGATCTGTCTGTTGCCACATGCGTACAACCACTCGACATACTGGTGCTGATTCTAGCCAACGGGGCCATAGTCGACCATTTGTAAATAGCCATTGTGGTAAATATGTGAGCTGGAAGTGTTATTCGCCAGCGCTGTGAGTTCGTAGAGGGTATGGTCCTCTAAAGCTGGGCATGCTTGCTTCAGGGTCACATATGAAGTGTAGGCGATAATTAATGTGCATCCCATGAGAGAGTATTCGCGTCCATTATTGGGGTCCTCGTTTTTGAATGCGCCAAAGTCTGCCTCGGTTTCGTCAGAGGTGACATGGTGGATCCGTTGATGTCGTAATTGGCCTGTGCCAGGATCCGCGACCCAGTCTTCCAGCGAATCTTGCAGGCACAAAGCATGACGAATTTCGTGGATGATTGGACATCCTCGAATAGAGCAGGCCCCTCATGCGCTCTGCAGATAAGTTAAGCTTGGAGTTTTTATCTGTCAGTATATAGCTGTTAAGGGCCACGGTTTGGATTGATATCCCCAAACGTCTCATAAAATCGCGTCTCGAAACTGTAAATAAGTCTTGGGTTTGGAGTTTCTATTTTACGAGGTGCTCGAATTCCAAGGTTTCCACAAGCCGAAGCGAACACTTACGCCTGCTCTACTTTCGAAGTATCCTGCTCCCGGGGTCTGAATATTGATGTAATAATCGTTCAACGAACGGGGAGCAAGGGGTAGTCTCACCATGCAGTACTAATAGTCGGAGCCACCCATTGTGGACATGAAGATAACACCATTATTGTCAAAAGTTGAGGCCGTTCTGAGCAGCCTGGTGGCCATGCGATGCTAGGGACAACGGGTATTAACGAAACACTTTGGTGGCTCGTCGGCATGGAGTTGTTTGTTGACCAAAAGACAAAGGCGCTCAGGGAGTAGTTTGTCGCTCAGCTTGGATGGAAGACCTGAGAGGTTGGGGGAGAACATCGAGCATAGGGAGTATATGATGGTAAGTGTGAGTGCCAAACTAAAACTCAACCCTGATCGTACGAAATGAAACAGTCCTCGAGTCACATAGATGCGAGCTCAAAGTGTGTAAAGAAAGACCAGCAATGCATGTATATGACGGCAAGAGGTTACATACGAAAATTGAAGTCGCACTACAGACTGTGATATCATCTTTTACGAGGACTTGCCATCCATAACATCTTCCACGAGTTCTCCGACCCACTGTTCAAAATGCACTTGGTTCATAGTGCCCTGCTCATCGAAGAACTCTGTGTACCCGCGTGTGCCGTGTTTCTTCCCTTTTGCCAGAAGGGACTTGCCGCCATTTGTAGAGCGTACATAATTAAGGGCAAGTTGGTACCCAGGTGGCTTTGAGGATGTTGCACGCTCGGTGTGGGATGAGATTGTTATCCGTTCGGTAATGATTCGCTTCGAAAATGTTTTTCGCTTGCCGACAAATACGACTGAGCCCTCGACGAAGTAGGCATACAGCGTTTGGAGTGCTGTGAGGAAGATATATCTGTGGTGTAGGGCTATAGGTAAATCATTGAAAGCTGGAGAAATTGTGACCCACAGTACGAGCCCGATTGACACGAGGGGCTTCGATTTTTCGAATTCTATCTTGTATCCGTAGAGTGCTGTGCCTAGTGCCACAAAGACACTCAACCAGCCAAGGGCCAACCGGACATCTGTGTGCCAGTAGATCTGCTTGAAGAGGTCTGGTCGCGACAGGTACTGTAGAGAGAATGGTGGGGTAAATGAATCAAGCTGGCCCCTCGCAGCCAAGGTGGACTTACGCGTTTGAGTGCATCGTCACATGCATTTTTGAGTTCTGTGGGGTTTGCGTTGTTAACTTTGACGGTATCGCGGTTTACCAACGCAGCAGTCGAGCTAAGGGGCCCTGCTGGACGGTCTGAGGCTGCGTCTGGGCTTGGCGATCTTGCAGAGGCACCATTTGTAGGGTCTGAGGATTTTGTGTTACGAGCCATTCAAGAGAGAGAAGATTGAAGGGCAGATCGTAAAGGATTAATGAGAAAGACAGAGGAGTTGCATATAGCTTAGGAGTAACAGGGGGATTAGCGAGTTTGAGCGGAACCGCGACGTGTCGCTGTGGGCCACGTGCACATCAACCGCTCAGTCTTCCAAATTTAGGCTTGTCTGCTGAGCACTAAGCTTTCTGGGCATTCCATTGATTATGAAGAGGCACATGTGGGGTTCAGGGGGTAAGGATGACAGATGCGAATAATTATGGATTGGGGAATAGTACAGTGCAATATACAGATAAGACCTGGAATATACAGAGAAGGGAAAAGAAACGGGCGAAGAAAGTTTAAACTTCCTGGCTGATCCCATCCTCCTTCCTTTTGCCAGATTTCGTTGGGAGCAGTTCCTGTAAGTGGTAATAAGTTTGCTGCGCCAACAATATCTAACCACACATACCGGTGCAATATGGGGAACAACACCGCCTTGGGAAATGACAACATTACCAAGGAGCTTCTGCAACCTGAAATCAAATTAAATGGTGTCTCAAAACGTTCAACAAATTAGTTCACTCTTCGTCGTTGCGGATCGCTAGTTGCAAGTGACGTGGTACGATACGTTGTTTCTTGTTATCACGAGCGGCATTGCCAGCTAGTTCGAGAATCTCAGCAGCAAGATATTCCAAAACGGCCGCAAGGTAAACTGCAATTCGAGTCAGCCCAAGTAACCCGAAGCAAGCCAAGAGACTTACCAGGTGCTCCTGCACCAACACGTTGAGCATAGTTGCCCTTCTTCAAGAGACGGTGGACACGACCAACAGGGAACTGAAGACCAGCCTTGGCTGATCGTGATTGTGATTTGCCAGTCGCGTCACCGCCAGTAGCCTTGCCTCCAGACTTGCCAGCTTTTCCTTTGCCAGACATGATCCAAAAGTTGATGAGGTTGAAAAAGCGTTTGTGTCGATGTGGTAGCAAGAAGGGGGCAGTTGGGGGCCGCCATCGTTGCGCCATATTTATATTCAGCAAAAGAGGCCAGTGCGCAAATAAGGTTTGCAATCAACAAGATCACGTGTAATTGGCCACATTCGGTTCGCCAGAATCAACAAAGACGCGTCGGATTCAAACAAAGCCAAAGTAACGCGTCCTTATATAAACTCAGGCGTCACAGGTTGCGATGCTCAGTGTCTCTTAACTTCGCCCCATCACCAACTCAAGCATTTTTGAAAGAAAATCCTCATATTATCTGCAATGGCACCTAAACCCTCGTCTACCGCTGGAAAAGCTCCTGCTTCCACTGCAACTGCTTCCAAGGCTCCCGCCAAATCCGCTGAGGGCAGCAAAGCAGCCAAGAAGACAGCTAAGTCCGCAGCACCTGCTGACGGCGAAAAGAAGAAGCGCAAGAAGGTCCGAAAGGAGACATACTCTTCTTACATCTACAAGGGTGGGTTGCATCCTGAATGCGGTCTTGAATAACATCTGACTCGTTTTCAGTCCTCAAGCAGGTCCATCCCGATACTGGTATCTCCAACAAAGCCATGGCTATTCTCAACAGCTTCGTCAATGATATCTTTGAGCGCATCGCAACTGAAGCATCCAGTATGTGTTCACATGTTGCTCACATTGAAAGCGCCAACTGACGCGATTTTCCCACCAGAACTGGCTGCATACTCCAAGAAATCGACAATCTCTTCGCGAGAAATTCAGACATCTGTGCGACTGATCCTTCCTGGAGAACTCGCCAAACACGCTATTTCTGAGGGTACGAAATCGGTGACGAGTGCGTATATCCCTATCATTTCTCGGACCATCATCATGCTCAAAAGCATCCCTTTTAGAATTCTCATCAGCAGGTGCCAAATAGAGGTTTGGCTCTGGTCGCATCCTTCTTCGCTTTGTACATCAGTATTGTATTTATTTAATCTATTCCTTTTTACTATCGCATTGCATTCTGCATTAGAGTTGCTCCTGAGAAGTAGACGTCCCATTCTATTCCGACATTCGACAAGTTTGCATGCATTTTTCTGAACCACCTGTAAGTGGTAATGGCTTGTTCGTGAATATGCTCAATGCTACAGGAACGTAACCAGAAGCCGTTTATGCTCGCCCTTGCATGTCGCCCACCTACGGCCGGTTCATGCGAACGTTCAGTGTTACCTGGTCCAATGGATAGTGCAAGCACCAATAATGTCAATGGGGATTTATTTCAATGATTTAAAAGTCAAGCCCCGATCTCAGTTCTGGGCAGTGTCCTCAAACTTCAAAGCCACGAATTTCATTCGCCTGACCATGGGGGACTAGATCTCAGTGAACTAAATGGTCAAGCCAACACGAATGTTAAGACTACCAGCGACAGGAGGGCTACAGCTTCTCCGCAGGCTTTACGATATCACATCGCGCATTCAATTTTCAATCAGCGATGACCATGGGATACTGCACCCATCAACCTTCCATCGATCGTCATCAGCATTCATCCTCTCACACGCAATTCGCAGTCCAATGATACAGTGCGCCGTTATCTAAAACCCGCACTATAGGACTCTGGGTATCGGGGACCGGGAGTTGATGAACTCAAAGGGCCGCTCCCTGAGACTGGGGTACTGATGCTTAATCCCGCAGTGCCCTCGACTCGGCCATGTCATCTGGTCTTTCTCGTCGGATACAGTGCAGCTGGGGTATGGCAACTCCTGTCATTCCCTTGGCAGCACAGGCGGTGATATATCAACGTCCCTTGCGTCTAGACGGAGCTGAGAACGTGCTTTGATGTCATAGGAGCTATCCTGAACTATTGTCCTGGCGATGCATAACTTCATTGCGGACTATATATCTCTTACTGTGACTGAGATGTGCCTGCAGCTTGTGTGAGTCTTCCTGCTCAGCCAGCCTATCTCAAGCCCTGCTAGCTCTCCCTTTACGCAGTGAGCACAATCAAACCCTCATTCATCGGCGGCGGTGGGTAGAATGAAGTTGGTGCTTCATCCTCGAGACGAAAAAACGCATGTTTGGATGACCATGTCCTCTTAACCAACTTCACTTTTATAGACAGGTGTAGGCGCGTTTCATGGGAAAGGGATTGGGCAGCACAAAGTCAGGTGTTCAAACAGCATGTATATCTGTAAGACCGAACCCCATATCAAAATCAAAATGGTTTCCCGACGTTAGGACCCCCGTGCTTCGAGGCAACGATTGCCAACACCCCATTTTCGGATTCGGCGATCCTCATGCAGGACACCGATCTTTTCATTTATGCATTATGAGGGTTTTCTCTTTGTACACTTGAACCACGCTTCACCATCGGTGAAGCCGGCTGATCGGAGATATGTGATGAGGTCACAACAATTGAAGCAGCTTCGTGCCCATATCGCTAACGTTCGAATACCAGTTGTTTGGCGTCGTCTTCAGGAATAAATCCCATTAGCATTGGTGTGGTTGATTGATGTATAGAGATGAACCCGCACTTGGAGATATAGAGTACCATCACTGATCAACACTTCATTGTAGTATGCCCCAGGCTGCAGAGCTTTCACAACTCGCAGTTTGATCGTCTTCGTTGGCACGCCCTCTAGGAAACCTTCTTGGAGCATGTCATCATCTGGGAAACCTTGCAGAGTGAGCTGGTATTTCAGTCCATCACTGGAACATGCGTCAAACTGGTTACGCAGATTACAAAGAAAAGAGTAAAAGTCGTACTTGAAATACGCGAAAGTCGCCTCGCCAAAGTTCCTCTTCCAGTCATTATCTTTCTTCTCGCTTACCAACAACTTGTAGTTGTCCTTGAAATTGGGGTCGATAACGAGATCAAGAACATTGAGAATTTTTCCAATCTCTGTCTTGAGAGTATCAAACTCGTCATTGAAACCAGCCTCGATGGAATGTTTTGCGACGATTGTGAATCCCTCGCGGGGGCTGTTCTCGATTGCCTCCAGAAGAGAGTCGCTCAGGTAAGATTGATTGGATCCAAGGCATTTTTTCTTGAAAAGAATGCGGAATACCCCATCCTTGACATCAGCCGCAATCGTCGGCGCCTGGGTCAAGCCTTACATGAGTTCTTGAGACTGCTTGTTCCACCAGAATTCATACCTGATCGCCAAGCTCGTTGACAGTCAGAGTAAGCTCGGATTGAGTGACGGCGTCGTTGAAGTAGGCTTTTCCATCATCGGTATATTTATCCAGATAGCTTTTCAGGGCATCAATGAACCCCTCGGTGTAGCTGAGGGAAATTAGATCAGTGCATAATCGCACAACGATGTTGTGCACATTCGCCCTCACCCATTAAGGATGTAACCAGGCGTCTCAACACCAGATTCAGCAGCATACGCCCAAATAGCATTTACATCAAAGTTGATGACGAATGTCGTCCCAAGGAGCTCAGATATCTGCTTCTCGAAATCGGCCTTTTTCGACTCGAAGTCGTCGCGCACTGAAGGCAAAAATTAGGGACAAAGACCACCGAAGATCACATCTCATGCTTACCGCCCTTCCTAACGGCAAGTGGCAGCTTCTCAATCCGTGGATAGGGAACGAAGGGAGCAGGTTTGGGCATCTTTGACTCAATGTGGTTGGAGCTGGAATATTGAGGGGTACCGATTGATCTGAGCATTTATAAGGGCGGGTTGCCGTTTTGGGCATTTAATTGGTCCCCATGTCGGCATCGCCTCACGAAGTCCTGGAGGTTAGAGAGATTACCGGCATATAAACAAATATGTTGGCCTCGTGATGAGATGATGAAGGCACCCGTTGCCAATGTGAAATTTACACCACAGGCAAGCGGCCGTCTGGGAGGGGTAAGCTTTTGAAGGTAGAAAACTTGCTTGGTCCGAAGTTTTCTTGGCCATTCGAATAGGCAGCCAGGCAGTTGCTCGAGGGTATACATCGACCAGGAAGCCGTAGATTACTGGAGGACTTGAAAGGCAAAATCAAGGGGTTCAGAGTTTGTTCGCAAATCCCGAATATCTTTCCCTCCGCGTTCGGTATGGTTGCGTCCCTGCACCAAGAAGTAAAGAATTACAAGTGCGCAAATCGGCCGAGATACACGGGGGCAGTCCAAATTCAACTCCAGACATCTACGTAGAATGCTTCCATCAGTTCTGCAACAATAGTAGTGAAGGAGGGTCCTGACATTGACAGCACGGTTGGCGCGTTACAACGCTGGGAGTTGCTAGGGTCGCACAATGCACGGCGTGCTAACACGCATGCTTGGGTTATGTTTGATTGGGGAAAACATGCTATATACAGCGAGAGGCACTGGGATATAAGAGTTTGTAAGTACTGTAGTGTGTAAGGTTTGAAATTTGAACACTGGGTTGTCACATCAACTCTGTCACATTCAACAAAACTACAGCATCTCAAGGAAATTCCAACTGCTATGAATTAACAAGAAAAACAACAGAGAATTCATGCTACCCTCCTCACAAATCGCACCGGCACATCACGCACCCCAAGCGTGATCACAATCTCCGCATCAAGCACCCGCTCCCTCCACGCCTCCCGCGTCTCACCCTCCCGCAGAACAGGCTCGACACGCCAGTCTCGCAACAACAACGTAAGAAAGCATATCGACTCCATCAGCGCGAACTTGCGTCCGATACACGCACGGGGACCTTGTGATTTATTTAGCTCATGGTATGAAACAAAGTACGCGGATGCGCGGTTATGAGGATGCGCGACCTACCAATACTGAAGGCTGAGAACACCTCCGATTCAGTGCTTGTGTCATACCACCTTGACGGCTTGAACTTTTCGGGTTCGTCGAAATACCGGGGGTTGTTCTCTGAGGGAGGCACTCAAAATGTCTTTTTCGAAGGTGTATTCGTGCACTCACGGATACCTATCATGTCAACGATAACCTATTGCATGGTTATAAGTCTTGACAAAAGGCGAACCGAGGGGGATAACTTACCTGAAAGCCCTTGGGGACTGGGAACGGCGTTGTCCCGTCCTGTCCCGCAGGTTTGGGAATTTGGAGCACGGTATCTTCATGGGCTTCGCGGATCATAAGGTATCCGGCCGCTATATGGCAAGCAGATTCAGCCCCCATGAAAACTTGGAATATCTTCTGCACGCACGGAACATGCGCAGGGCTTCATAAAACACAGCGAGTACTTTGGTTAGTTTGGTGTAGTCTTCAAAAGCCTGTTGAAAATAACTTGGTTTGTTTCGTCAAAGGCATGTAGTGGTGCTCAGTACGCACAGGGTCATTTTCCGGCCCAACAACTTCAATTATTTGAGCCAACACTTCATCTTGGAGATCCTCATATAGGCTCAGGAATCCGAGCGTGGCAGCAAGAGTATGTGCGGTCGTTTCTACCAAAAATCGGCACCAATGGAATTGAAGCGCTGTATGACATACCATGTCCTGCAAACAGCATTATGAAAACATTCCCAATCTAGGGCCCACAGGCATCAGTCAGGAATCAAAGGCCAAGCACAACAGTCTGACAACTCACCAACTCCTCATCACTAAGCTTCAGCTTTCCACCTTCAGCCTCATTGGCACGCACAAGCATCGTGAACGCATCGTCGCCCAGATCCTTTTCCGACCGTGTATGAATGTGTTCTTTACGCTCCTTGACTTGGACCTGCATAAAGTCCATCATCGTCTTGTACGCGTCCCTTGATTCTCTGATCCTGAATATTCCTTGAATAAGCATCGAAAAAAAGACAAACTCTGTGACAACGATCATGCATACTTTTTAATGGGCAAATTTTTAAGCCATTTAGGTAGTATAATAGCTGTGATATGTGTGTCGGCAGTCGTTCGCAGGGCGTTTTGCACAGACATGCTCCCATCCGGTGCTATTGCTTCGTCCTCCCAGTTGAATGAGAACCCAAACGCACATTTTCCGATTATGATAAGTGCGAGCTGGGTAGTTGATTAGATATAGTAGTTTAATTTCCAGATGTCCACAAACCTTGAAAGTCAATGTCTGAACCTTGGGTATCTCAACCACCTTTTTATCAGACCAACCCTCAACAGTAACCATTTCGCGGTATGTCGCAACTGTCTGCTTCCAAACGAATTGATAGCTATTATCCCATTAAGTTTACGAACTGGACAAGAAAAGGACACAACTTGACTTACAGCTTGTTCGTGAATGCAGGCCCCATGATGCGCCTATGCTTCCTCCATGTGTCCCCATCTGCAGCTACAAGGTTCATGCCCCATAATCTAAAGCTCGCAATTTAGTTCAAGATCAATAGATGAAAGTAACACCCCCATACAACAACGCCCTGCTGGCAGATTCCGGCTTGATGAAGCTGGTCTTATGCGCTCCACCCACAACCTGCCGCGCAACATCCAGATTTGACGTGTATATTGCAGGGCCGCCAAAGAACAACGACACTAACGAGATAGTGTCGCTGTTGAAGTCCTGATACACTGTGGGTCTTTCTTGAGTGGTGCAGGGCAAGGTATGCTGATAGTGGCTCACCATGGTATCGCCATTTCCAAGTAAATGTCAGACTAGGATTCCACCATGTTACAGGCATAAAAACTCCTGGAATGCTTAACGGATGAAACACAACGCGCATGCCAGGCATGTTGTTTACGGTCTCAACGAGCTTCATTCATTTCTCGTTGTATTTCATGAGCAAAAGCGGGGCTCACTCGCATCCCATTTAGAAACGCCATGATTTTGGATACCAGGAAAATGACAAGAACGCCAATGGTGATTGAGAACGCATTTACGTCGACGTTGTGGCCGAAGAAACCGACTTTGAGCTCGATATTATTTATGCGTGAGCTCCATAACCCTGGTGTGCTGAACATTTGTCAAGTTAGGAGTATAGGTTCAAGGCGTGCGTGTGTATGATTGAAAGACAAGTGCTAGGAATAGCACATCGCAAAATAAAACAAACAAATGCAGTCGCAGATCATTTGACATGCAGGGCCAATTTCAAATCCCTCATCTCGCCGGATCGAAAACAACGGTAAAGAGGATATACCGAAGCCCTTTATTGCCATCACAATACTGGAATCGAATCAAGCTCATGAAGAGAGCTGACCTGAAGCTGAAGATTACTATTGTCGTTGGGCGCAACTTGGCAGGCCTTTTGTCATCGAACAACTTGATTACGACAAGTCATTCACCAACTTCGCTTGCTCGACACAGCATCGTGACAGTCCCAGGTGGACGCCACGACTCGGAATCCACCCCAAAAATCCTTACCTGAGGGACTCTGCTCGACCTACGCCAACTGCCTCCAAGGCGGGAACACCGGAAAAAGATCGTAGTAAGTGCACTGCACTTTCATTTGTCACCAGGCTCGGCGGCCTATTCATTCTCTTTGCAGAAAAAAAAAGGCAGCGCTTGTTGTGAAACAAATGCTACCACTGGAAGTCGCCACTATTGCTGTCAACCCCTTCCCAACCATGAACCCCTCAATCACCTGTTGCCAGTTTGCTGGTCGGCGAGTTGCACAATCAACGCCAAATAGTTTGAACATCTAGAGATCGAGCCCACAGCTCAAACTTGAAGCTGACGATTCCGGTATGTGCTCCCCCTTCATACATGCTGCGCAAGTGTTGAACCCCCCGATAAGATTCAATTAACCTCGGACCCACGAACCCCCTCGGCCCTTGCCACGAGTCCCCCTGCCGTTGCACGGAAATAAACGAACTGAAGCCTGCCGATGGCGCTTGATTGCATTATCATGATCTTCTGCACACAACCCTGGCCTGAATGTTCTAGATCATGGCTGCCACGACTACACGCCCCCCAGTATTCACAAAACATTGCTGCATAGGAATCATTCAGGCCCTTTCTGGATGTCATTTCCCGTCAAATCAGGAGCATTACCTGTAATGCCCTGGTTACTCTAGACCCAGAGCCCTGGGACCTGGGCAGCCACGATGATGGTACGCAGACTGTTTCGAGACGTCTGTAGGCTCAAGATGATATGTTTTTTATGTCTCATAATGGCCCTTTCAATATACTTTTTTCCATCAGACTGCGGCTTGATGGGCTGACTGAGGTTGAAACATTGTTCTGAAAACCCGAGCTCGCTGGGTTTATGTTTCTATATAAGGCAATTCGCCTTGTGACAACCGACTCCGAGTTCCAAAGCACACATGTGCGATTACAACCTCCCATACAGATAGTCATCAGGTAAGTGCACATAAAACCCTGTTAAAGTAGTGCATCCTGTTGATGGCCATACCTTGAGCTACAACTGGCCGAATGGTTCCTCATGCTCGATGACTGTTGGTGAATCATCACCAGTCGAAAGCTGTACTTGTCATCAGATTGTAATACTCCTGACACACCAATAACTCCAGCCCGATACCACTGCGGCGTTTGAGTACTGTGGTGCCCAATACAGATGACGCCCTTTACAGCACGGCTGACAACCCCAGCCCTCTCGGGAACAGGCGCGTGCTCTGGCGCGGCAAGGTTAGCCCCAGGAGTGCGCGTCTGTAATGGGCCTCCATTCCCCAAACCGTTCTAGGCGGGTGACACAACTAATTTGCCCAATGGTGCCTAACAAGGAAGGGCGGTGTCGCGAGCAAGCCTATGGTGCCACTTGAAAAACCGCGAACTATCGCTACATCTCAATCCCCATCTTCCCCTGTTGGTCACCCCTCTGTGAACCCCTAATAAAATGGCTACTACAAGCGAAGACGAGCATGATCAACCCAGCCCCCCTAGCGAATCGACCCCCTTCATCCTCCACCCCTTACTACGCTATGCACAACACGAGGTCTCTCCAGGTCATTGCAGCTCCATCCTCTGGGACCTTCGCGAATCGCCAGCAACCGCACGCCACGTCCTAACACTTGACTTTCCCCTTGGCGACGCCGAATTATCACACCTCGCTACACTGCCCGCACTCACCCACCTCGACATCACCTGCGAAATCTTCCCCGTTCCGTGGCCCATGCATGTCCACAACGACGACGGGATCACCGTGCGCGACGTGCTCAATGCCATTTTCGCGGGCATGAGCACCCAGATCTGGCAAGCCGACTGGGACGACCTCACGGACAAACACAAGAAGCGCGTGAACGCTGCCTTTGAACAACGCTACGCGCTAGCGCCCGACCCCCTGCTCCTGCGCTCCCAGGGGGTCTGGCGGGTCGACTGCTTGGTCCAGCACACCTGGTTCGCGGGCCTGACCATCTCCCTGGAGGCCGAGAATACGTGCATCTTAAGCGTGCGTCGGCCGAGGTGATAGTCTTTCGAACACATCGCGGAACAGTTCTCTCGACCCGCCCGGCTTGAAACCCCATCCGGGGAGGCCACATTGCTGGCTCTCTCGTATACGGATGGCGCATCGCTGCTGCGGGTCCAGGCGTTATCACTTTTACTGGCATTGTTGCTATTTGCGACCCGCGTCCCCTCGCGAGCCAAATGGTGATTCTACACGGGGATCCGAACGATAAACTCAATGAGATTACTTCCGCGAGCGGTCAGATCGGACTTCTGTATGGAAACGCATATACACCACGACGATACAAATACAGCGGTCACCCGCAGCTTTCATCCCTTCTCATGCCATGGACATTGATACAAACCAATAGAATAGTCAATACGCTTGTTAGCCCCCACCCCTTGTACTCTCTTGTCAAGATGTGGGGAATCCATTGTTGTTGGTGTTACTGCTGTCGATGTGTAGCCCCTCTTACGAGGCGGAGTTGGCATCGCAATCGCGACAGCTACTTGCAGCCCAATCTTCGTTTTCTCCTCCCACTGACCGAAATCATTGATGGGGGGTATGTAGCGGGGCGTGCGCGCGAATCGATCCATGTACGGTGATACGCGACTCAACAGCGTGATAGGGGCTGCGGTCTTGCGCTTCGCCTCCAACAGCGCCACCACCGAGAACGGCTATTTTTTTTTAAAAAAAGACCAGAAAGAAAAAAAAAAGTGCGCTCAGGAGCACCCCGTCAAGGACAACGAGTTGACACCAACCATGATGCTTTCCCAGCCCTCTGAGCCCGCTTTCGCGTTGCGTGCTGCCGCCTCCTGCTGCGCCGACGATCCTAGTTCCGGCCTCGCAATGTGTGTTCCCAGCCACGCGGGGTGGCAGCTCCAGTATTCCCACAACTTTGGCCGCTCCCCTATCCGCGGATACTCCCGGTGCGCCCCCGGCTCGGGGAGGACCCACGTCGAGCCCACTCTGAAGCGCCGCCACCCAAACACTGCCAACATTGCGCCGAAAAGCAGCCCGATCGCCAGGAAGGCGAGAATCAGGGGCGGCGACCCCGTGGGCGACAGGTCTTTGTCAGGCGGGCTGCCATTGCTAGTACTGATACTGCTGATAGTGGCGGCAGCTGAGAGGGATGTGGCGGCGGCGGCGGAGGAGGGGTGCTCAGAATGCGAACTCGGTTGGAATGCCATCGTAGAGCATCGTGTGGGGTACTTGATAGGATGGAGAGCTGCGCTATACTCCCCCCGTGGCTGGTTCGTGAGAAAGTTAGTCCATAACGGGTACCAAGAGGGCCTGCTTCCCCCGGAGGCCTCGATTCGACCGCTTTAAAATAGCGTCCTCCACTACGAGAAAAGCGTAGGTAGGACAGTATTGTTCCATAGGCTGTGACTTGGACACCGAATGGTGTGCTCTTCCCAATGTACTTTTCCGGGCGCTCAAACTTGGCGCTTGTTTCTACTAGCATTTCGCGTCCTACTAGGGCCAACGTGAAGGCCATGTGAAAGCTTAGAAGGGCAGGTCCAAGGACGACGGTTTACAAGTTAGGCATTGATGTCTTTTTTTGCCGCCTTGAACTTGAAACGCCCTCTCTCGGTCGTCGACGTCGTATGGTCCACTGTGCTGGTCGATAAGATTATCATTGTCCTTCGTAAAGTCTACCAAGTACACGGTAGCAGCTGTAGGGGGGACACACACTACAAATCAAAAATAGTTCCAAGATATCGTCGAGGGGATATATTTCCCCATGCGTTGTAGAAGTGTGAAAAAAACGGTAGAAAAAAAACGGTATAAAACCAAGTTCATGAGAGGAAATAGTGGCGTGGATCGTCGTGAAAAAAAGAAGGTAAGGAAAAGGGTACGAGTCAGGGGGAGCTGGAAAATCGCAGCGCGAGAATAAAGTCCATGCGGAGCTCTACAGAACCACCAAGCCTCCTAAAATGGAACAAACCGCAGCAAGGCCGATTGTGACGACAAGTCGTTCCCACCCCCCGAGAGTGGCCGCTGCGCGCGAAGAGGCTGATGTTGAACCCGTTGGACCCGCAAGCGAATTAGTCAAAGATCGGCTGGATGCGAGCTGGCCCTGTATGGAGGCCGAGGACAAGGGGAGTAAGCCCAAAGTCGTGGGAGATGACGCAGGTGAGATGAAGGTGGAAATGCTTACACCCGATGTAACTGGAGGGACACTCGAGGTCGGAGCCACCGTTCCGATGGATGTGCCAGCTATGAAAAAGCCATTACCAATCGTGCTCGTGGTCGAGCATGACGAGGATGAAGGGCGAGGATGTGCCGCAGGGGTCACGGGCTCCCCTTGATGGAAAGTGGAGGCGCCATATACGCCCATAGGCTGCATAAGAAGCACACACGTCAGTTTGTCATATGATGCACCACTCGGCGGGATGATCGAACCTCGCCACTATCCCCTTGACATGATTCAAAGCCGGGATCATAACTGGCTGGCATGTTCCATGCGCAGCCCATCTCGTCGTAAATATGCTGGCAGAATGTCGGCGCCCGTGGTCCAGGCTTGCAGGCGCGGATGCAGAACATAGTATCGGATACAAAGTTCTACACTTTGTTGATAAACCTAGTTGCCCATGACATGGAAACGAACTTACCGTCCATTCGAATATCTGCTCCAGCGGTCCGAAGGCAGTCGAGAATACAATTCCCCCAATTGGATTCCCTGAAATTCAGTGTCAGCAGTCCGTGTGCGTCGAAAATAAAATATCCATGCCGTTGCCATCCTGTCCGTGCGGATCGAGCTATAGAAGAAGTCAGAAAACGAGAAGAACATGAGCCGTCCCTTATCGCACCTCCCCCTGGTATTCCATAAAAAGGTAAGTTACTTTTCCATTACATAGCACGGATGACTTACCCCTTGATCGCCAGCGGGGATATTAAGAAGCGTTAAATTCCCAATGCCTGTCCCGAGACACATGTATCATGCGAAGCCCTTCGAAAGGTCTGCTCATACCTGTGACTTGCACGAAATCTGGTGTTTGCACAAAGTGAGCCCCAGTTATCGCACCATCGGGTATTATGCGGGAACCAGTGCCGTTCTAGATAGGGAAAGATCTGAGCTCTCATCTGATTGAAGTTCTGGGAAGATGTAACCTTGAGGCACCAAGCCACTTCGATGCGCTAGACGCCATCCTGCATCAGATAAGGAAGGAGGAGCAATGAATAAAAATTCAGTACCTCCGTATTCCCAATGACAGAGCCTGGACCTTGCTCTGGTGGCGACCAAATACACCAGTCGGTTAAAGAGTTGACTAGAACGATGGGTATAGATGACTACCAGCGCATGCATAAGAAAGTTCTGTTCGTACCGAATGCATTTTGACAGTTGGCTGTCTGGTTGAGGCCAGTTCCACACTGATTAGTGCCTGCTTGGCCCTCCTCTGTGGTTGGTGGGACGTTTGAGGGGAGATACGTGGCACTGTATGTTTGTGCATGTACCCCACTGATTGACAGGAGAACAAAGCAGAAAGCAAAGCCAACAAAACGAGACATGCTTTGGGCTGAAGAGGTTGTCCTTCGTGGGGGGAAAAGCAAGGAAACGAGCGAAACAATCAGTTCGGACACGTCCTGCTTCGCGGCGCTGCCTAACACAGGGTCCGCACGGTGTTCTAAGTATAACATCGACAAGCTGGTTATTGATGTGACTGGACACGGAGAACCGGCGAAAATGACCGTTGCCGGAATGGAGCAAGTATCGCAACCCTGACGCCCCTTGGCCGAATAAGTCTTTTGCCAGGTGGTTTTCTTGAAGCACGCCTCCTTTCTGAGGTTGGGCACTGCTGCAGCTCGGCGGAATCGCGGCCACAGCCGAGTGGACGATGTTGAAGGGCCATTGGACGTGCTCTTGATCCCGACGTCCGGCACACAGGCAAGCTGATATCACATCAGTCCGAAGTGACTGAGAGAAGTCGTGGAGGCAAGGTTCTCGCAAATTCGATCATTAGGTGGTAAATCCATGAATATAGGCTCACGAGGTTCTTTATAGTTCCGGCGTAACGATCACCATCCACGTCTGGTTAGCTCACAATGCAGGAGGAGGGCTCGACGGATTTTGTAATTCAAAATACTCGCATATCACAGTATGCGAGCACGGCACCGTGGACAAAAGCTGCTTGATCAGGAAATGTCCCAGCTGCGTTTCTCCTATTCTGAGATAGGGACCTCGTGAAACGTTATCCGCCAGAAGTGTTCATATGTTCCCAAGTAGCTTTCTGTCCAAAGAAGCCGAACATGTGGTCCGAGCCTAGCGTGGCCATTTGAACAGCGCAACATAACCGGCGTCATGAGACCCGATTGAGGTTGGTATTGGCGCGCGACCTGGTTGACGGAAAGAATCCTTCTTCAAGTCAATCACCCGGCCCCGTCGTCTACGTGCACCCTTGATCTTCGATCCACCTTCTCATGTTCTCACCCATCCGATGCTGGGCGCATCGTGGGCGAGATGGATAGGCCTGCCGTTATAAAGATTTGTCCAACCCTCCAAAGTTTTTATTTTAGTGCGAACCTTGCCGTGAACAGAACCAGTTTACACCGGAACATGATGGAATCTGGGGTCATTGCTGGCTCGTTTTCGTTTTCAGCCACATTGAGCAGCGGATCTCATGAGCGCGAAAGGAAACCAAGTGTTTTATTGTTACCCCATTTGCCCAATATCGGTGCTTGCCTTGTTAGATCGGGCTCTAGTCTCGGCAAACACCCTGTGCCATAAACTTGCCATACATTGTTGTAAGACTGGCCTATATGGATGCTATATAAACTATAACGTACTTTCGGATCCTGTTTCTCTTCATCTTATCCCCCTTTCCCCACTTCTACCCCCCATAATGTCCAGTTTTCTTGCGTGTGCCCTTCAGGGCATTAACCTGACTACATTTGCTGCAGTAATACCAATAGCCTTTGTGCTTGTCCACCTCCTACCGTACCTATGGGACCCACATGGTATACGACTATATCCTGGGCCTTTTCTCGCAAAGTTCTCCGATATCTGGCTTGGGTGGGTTAGCAAGAATGGTCATCGCTCAGAGGTCGTTCATACCATGCACCAGAAATACGGTCAGTGTCGCACAACATGAACTGATGCCAACAACTCTCATAATACCCACAAAGGCCCCTTTGTCCGTCTTGCTCCCAACCATGTCTCCATCGCAGAACCAGATGCTCTCCAGATCGTCTACGCACACGGAAACGGAGCTCTAAAGTCCCAATTCTACGATGCCTTTGTTTCCATCACACGCGGAATATTCAATACCCGTGATCGAAACGAGCACGCCCGCAAGCGCAAAATCGTCTCGCACATCTTTTCCCAGAAAAACGTCACAGAGTTCGAGCCTCAAATTCGCTTATATGTCAGCATTCTCCTCAAGCAATGGGACCGGATGTTCAATGGTGCAATCAAAGGAGAGTGTGGCAATGAGGGCGAAGGCGGCTGGAGAGGCGCTAATGGGCGTCTCTGGCTAGATTGTCTACCATGCAAGTCCCCTGTCACTAAAAGATCCTAATTTCTTTGCTAATCACTATTAATAGGGACTAATTACCTCGCGTTCGATATTGTTGGCGATCTAGCATTCGGGGAACCATTTGGCATGCTTGAAGCAGGCAAAGACTCCGCCGTCGTCCCCCGCAATCAGAAGCAGATCATGGATTCGTACGGCACCGATACCAAAGAAACCAAGGCAGAAACCGTCGAAATCCCTGCTGTCCAAATCCTAAATGGTCGAGGTGAATTTTCCATGTCAATGGGCGTACTCCCTGCTTGGTGGCGTCCCTACGTCCGCCACCTACCCTGGTACCGCAAGGGCGGCAAGGACGTAAAGACTCTCGCCGGCATCGCCATCATGGCGGTTGCAAAACGCCTGGCCACGCCTACAGATAGGGTCGACCTCCTCAGCAAACTGAAGGCCGGGCGCGACAGCGACGGGAATCTCATGAGCCGGGAGGAGCTGACAGCCGAGGCACTCACTCTGCTCATCGCAGGGTCAGACACCACATCCAAGTACGTCTGCACACGCACCCCTCCCAGCCCTGTAACGTTTTAGCTCATGCGTTTTCGTGTACAGCTCGACGTGTGCCATCATCTATCATCTCGCGCGGAACCCCCATGTGCAAGCCAAGCTCCACAAGGAGCTCGACGAGCAGCTCGGGACGGAGGACGAGACGATCGCGACGGGGCACCAAGTCAAGAACCTGCCGTACCTCGACGCCTGCATCAACGAGGGGCTGCGCATCCACTCGACCTCCGCTATCGGCCTCCCCCGCGTCGTCCCGGAGGGCGGCCTCACCGTGCTCGGCCAGTTCTTCCCAGAGGGCACCGTGCTGAGCGTCCCCAGCTACTCCATCCACCGCGACCCCGCCGTCTGGGGCGATGATGTCGAGGCGTACCGCCCCGAGCGTTGGTTCGAGCAGGACCCTGTCGCGGTCCAGAAAACGTTCAACCCCTTCTCCACCGGCCCACGGTACGTTATCTTTCTCTATTTCAACACTAAAAATACCCCCCTTCTTCCTCCCCTTTATTCTTTGCGTGTGGGGTAAAAATAGATAACTCATCGCTTGTGTTCCTTTTTCCATCTGATCACAGGGCTTGTGTTGGCCGCAACCTCGCGTTCTTGGAGCTCCAGATCATTGTGGCGTCCATCATGAGGCGATATGATATTGTGCTTGAGAATCCGGACCCTGTGAGTGTGGTTAAACTGTTCCCGATTGGCGTGTTGACAAGCCGCTGATCGCGTCTCTCCTTTCAATGTTTTGCATAGCTCGAAACGCGCGAAGGGTTCCTCAGGAAACCTCTTGGATGCAAAGTTGGGATTAAGC